>JAXQGJ010000035.1:0-49125 GCA_037039655.1 Pseudozyma sp. M118-08B | reverse complement strand
CGGTAGAGCGTCGGCTTCCAGTCGCTCTATGTTCAGGAATTTTCCGAAGGTCATCCGTTCAAATCGGGTTGGGTTCATTCGATTTCTTTTTTTTTCGTGTCCTGTCAACGCTTCATGCTTTAACTTTTGAACTATCACTTTGTTCAGACAGCAATCGAGGTGTTTCGCTCACAGGACAGCAAAGAAGCGGACACGAAGCAGGGTTATGCATGCGATGCTCGAATGGATTGCGAGTGAGAAAGCTGATGCAACTGAAGAGATAATGTGGGTTCATATGTGCCGGTTGGACGATTGCATACAAGGCTCGTGACTAAATACTACAGTTGCTGATGCGATTATCGCGATGTGATGGTATAGACTTGATGAGGCCGAGATCATAAAGCTCCCACGATTAAAGATTGCTGCTACGTTCTGCTACGCTTTGCTCTCTCAAGCAAACTGACTCTTGCGCATGAGGTTGCGACGAACGCGTCTTTTCTCCGACCCGAGCTGGATTGGACCATCGTTGCTTTGACCTGCAGCGTGCTTTCCTCGGGCACCTTTACCCGAACGAGCCCCAGAAGCGGTTGCAGTAGCAGCATGCGGCCATTCGAGGTAAGGAACTTGGTTTCGTGGCATACCTGCCAGCAGTGCTTGCGTCTGTGTCTGCGACTGTGCTGAGCCTTCGCCTTCACCTTCACCTTCCGCATGTTGACTGGCGCTGGCGGGAGGGACGTCGAGACGACTCTCGCGAGCTTCTTTAATAGCTTCAAAGTCGAGCGAAGCCCAGACGGGAAGTTCGAGTGCGCCTTTGACGAGTCCCACGAATGGGTGCCTGGACTGAGCCTGCTGCATGAAGCCTGGATCGAGAGGGGTGAGGAGGTGGAGCGTACCAGAAGATACGTCGATCGAGCGAACAATACCCAGCCCGACGCAACGGGTGCGGATTCGGTGACCGGCGTGGGCGATGTGCGCGGCTCGGTCGAACGCTTGCTTCCATGTCTTTGTTGCCCGGTCACCTTCTGTTGCTGCTGCGTCCGCTTCTTGGTCTGGTCCCTTGAACGGTTCTGACATGATGATGGCGACGACGGACGAGTTGAGAGCCGAGAGCTTGAGATTGTCCGGAACGGACGAGCCCAAGGCAAGGACTCTGATTCCGGCCTGCAGACCCTCGTGGACGTCGACGGCAAGGGGTGCTCTGTGAACGAGAGGCTCGCTGAAGTCCCATGTTCCTTGCGTGGCCGGGTTGCCGTCGGTTCCAGCTGGAGCAAGCTGGTGCGCATACAGGTAGCTCATCATGTTGAGCAGGCGAGACTCAGCGGGTGCCAGCTTGGAGCCCACATCGGTGACGTAGCGTGGTGGAGTCGAGCCTCCATCGCCCGGTCCATTTGGATCGTTGTGATCTTTCGGTGCGGCGTTGACCGACTTGTGACCATTGCTGTCGGTATTGTTGTTATCTCGTTGTCCGAACATGCCCTGCACGAACTCAAGCTGAGAGACGCTCTCCAAAGTGACGACTTCAGGTCCTGACCCGAGAATGGCTCCTTCGACATCGAGCCAAGGACGTCCGCGGAAAGGAGGCGGGACAGGATCAGGCGAACCTCGAGGAATGACATCAAAGATGTGAGTCGGTCGCAGCATCGGCTCGATTCTGGCTGCGAGGTCGGCACCAAGGCCCTTGATCCAACCCTGCGTGTTGATGACGAGTGGCACTCTTCGCGACAAGTTCAAAGCGCCAGTCTGGCCATGCTGGATCTCTGCACGGAAATACTCGACGAGGTCGTGGACGGCAGCTACGTAGCTCTCGGGGTCATCTCGTGGCGAAACGTCCCCGATAAAGTGTGCTCGAGCCGGGATACGAGGCTGGCACCAGCCGGGACCAAGCTTTACGCATGATCCGGAAGCAATGCTGGCCTGGCCGTTCTCTGCTGCCGGCCGAGCTTCCGCCTCATCCTCTCCCTCCTTGCCCTGCTGCGTCGAGGGCGGCGCAGTATCTTCCAGGCTGAAAATATGCAGCGCAACCATTCCCGGTGGTCCAAAATCACTCTGGCCCAGATCAAGTTCGAGGTAGGCAACTTTGCCACCAACCTTGTTGCCTAGGGAAAGCAATCGCTCAAGAGCCATGCGGCTCAAGGTACTCTTGCCGACCTTCTTGTTGCCGCGAACGAGAGCAACCACTGCTTCCTCTTGCGGATGCTCCGCAGCAGAAAGGGCAGACAGCGCCAGCCGATACAATGACTTCTGCCATGTGTGCGGGATGTAGGTGGCAGTGAGACCGGCGGTGGTGAAAGTGCCATTGGCTGCAACGTTCTTGTGCTTCTGCGCGTACGCGTCGGTGTCTGGAGCAAGCAGCACCTTGATCGTCGACAGCTGATAGACATCGGCAAGTTCGAGGTTGGAGGGGAGTGAGAAGGGTGTCGCAAGACCACCGATGGGGCAGACTTGGCCAAGAGCGGTGATAGGCGATGAGAGGGGAGTAACTTTGACGATAGTGTCGAAATCCTGGGCCAGCAATGCAGCAACGTCGGGGTCTTCGTCTTGTGCGCATGCTGATGAAGTGCTTCCCTTCTCGTCTTCGTGATCCGGGAACAGCATCGCAGACACTGCTTTGAGCACTGGCAGAGCATTGCAAAGAGGAGCGTAGATATTGGCAGACTGAAGCCCATTCGTCGAGGCCGAGATGACGGCGCCGCCAATTTGAGCGACTCCACGCAACACCTGGACGTGGCCGATACCAAGGAATGTGAGCGTCTCGTTGATGCGAAGACCAAAGTAAAGCGATTCTCTACCCCTTTTGCGCTTGTTCTCTTTGACCACCATGTTAGCAGCTTCTCCCTCGAGAATGGCATTGAAGCGCGAATATGGGACAGCGTCCAGCAGGTCTTCACGAGTGAGAGCAGTTGCGGCATGCTGAGCATCTTGCATGTCTTCATCGTCAATCTCTGGGCTGTCTGCCTGGGCAGTAGCGGCTTCCGCTTGCCTGCGGGCCTTTGCTTTGCCGTTCTGCTTGACCTTGCCTTTCTTCGAAGCGCTGACTTTGCGCGTTTGCGCGCTGGATTCCGCCTCGGCTTCAATATCGGCCTCAGCTTCGGCTTCGGCTTCGTCCTCCTGAGCATCCTCATCAGACGAGTCGCCAGACTCGCCCTCATCTTCTGCTGCTTCTTCCTCGTCCTCGGCTGCAACCTCCTGTTCGGACTCTTCCTCGTCTCCGAATGCGAGAAAGCCGGTCGCTTGATCCTCCACTGGCATACCGGATGTAGCCTTGTTTGCTTCTGCGGCATCAGAGCTGCTCAAGCTCCTAGATCCACTAGGCTGCTGACCTGCAAAGTAACGCTTGGTGTCCTTCATTCTCTTGTCATGTGACGTGGAGAACAACGACTTGATCTTAGCAGAAGGTGTTTCCGAGCTAGACCCCTCTGCGGATTTTGTGGGAGACTTGCGCTTATTCGGCTTCTCCGATGGAGTGTCGGTCACTTCCGATGCAATCTTGGCTGGTGACTTCTTTGCGGGAGTGCTTTTCGAAGGCATGGCCTTTGCCGGAATGCTCTTTGCTGGAGTGCTTTTTGCTTTCGTGGATGATTCTGCTTCTTCAGTGTCTTTGTGAGCCTTAGGAGGTCGACCTCGCTTCTTGCGTGGCGGCTGCTCTGTCTCGGACTGCTCGAAATCAAAGACATGATCACGGTCGGGTACTCCGCTGTGCAACTCATCGATAATGTCCTGGATATCGATACCGTCTGAGTCATCGTCGGCTTCGTTCCGACGCGATGCCGCTGCTTTCGACTTGCGCTTCTTGCTGGAGGAGGCGGGAGTCGAGGTGGAAGAGGCTGCAGTTTCAGCACTGCGACGACTGGGAGTGCTTTCGGAAGCATACACTGCGGCGGCTGCTTTTGTAGCTTTGGTAGACTTTGGTGTGGATTTGATTGGGTCAACGCTCGGTCGCGAGCCGCTGACACTCGAGCTTCGCCTCGGTCTCGACACAGTAATTGATTCAATGTCCTGTTCGGCTGTGGAAGATCGACGTGGACGTCTTGATGACGATGGCTCAGCTGCTGAGGAGCGGGTGCTGGCTCGAGCCTCAGCTACCTGAGATGCGGATGGTTGCGGAATGACGACCTCGAAACCAGAAGCGTCGTCTTCATCTTGTGCCCGAGCCTCTTGACGGCTGAAGGATGCCCTGCGTGCAGCTCGAGTAGCTGTGGCTGGCGAGCTCGCTGCTGCGGCCTGGCTCTCAGCTTGCTGATGTGCTTTACGAGCAGCAATGGCACTCATGCGAGGAGCTGCTACCTTGTCTGACGGTGCCATGGTGGCGATCTTGCGCTCCAGGTAGGCCGAGTCAGAGACCGCACCTAGCTTTGTTGTGGTCGAGAAATAAGTAAACAAGACGAGGACAGAGAAGAAGGAAGGATGAGCTTGATGGCATTTGGATTCATTTCGAGCCGTGGCTGGCCTGTGCCTTTAGCCATGAACCTTAGCTTGAGCTTGACTTGAGACTGAGCCTCAAGCAAGAGAAAAAGCAGTCGAGGGTCCAAAAAGTCATTTTTCATTTGGCGCATTTCTTCATTTCTTCCAAAAAATCAACCAAAAAGAATCCAAGGTGAAAGGGAGTGGAGAGAAGGCATCACGTGTGGACTCTTTGCCTGGCAGCGCTGAGTCTGAGTGTGAGCGTTTCAATGCTTTGTTCTTTCGTGGACGTCTAACTTTACCATCACTTGCTTGCATCATATCACATCACAGCCTCGTCACGGCATTGCGTAACACACTATGCCGCCCAAATCAGCCAACAAAGGCGGAGGCAAAGCCGGCAATGCTTCCGCATCATCCAAAGCCAAATCGCAGCAGAACAGAGAGGAAGATCTTCAGCGTGAACCGTTGCAAGCTGTCGTACTCGCCGATGCCTTCTCCAAACGATTGGACCCTCTTACCGCCGACAAACCAGCATGTCTTTTGCCACTGTGCAACGTTCCCTTGCTCGACTGGACGCTCGAGAACCTCGCCTTGGCCGAGGTAGAGGAGATCTTCATTTTGGCTAGCCGTCACTCGGATAAGATCAAGAAGCACCTTGCGACCTCACCAGCAAGGTATTCGTTGCCCAAGATCACCGTCATTGCAACACCAGATGCACAGTCGCTAGGAGACGTGATGCGTGAGCTGGACAGCAAGCAGATCATTCGTTCCGACTTCATCTTGATTCACGCCGACTCGGTCGCCAGTATGGATCTCGCCAGCATCGTCGATGCGCACAAACGTCGTAGGAAGAAGGACAAGGATGCGATCATGACCATCTGCACCATGCCTGTCGGAAAACGAAGCAGAATACGAACACCAGGAAATCTCTCGCTCTTCTTTGTCGAACCACACACTTCGCAGCTTGTACATTATGCGCCCGTGCGCGCAGCACCCAGACTCAGGACTACAACGCTTCCCCTCGAGGTGTTCGATGAAGACGCTGCTGCCACAACCCACAGCCTCTCGCGCGGCGCTGAAGTGGACATTCGAAACGACTTGGTAGACTGCGGTATCGACATCTGCTCTGCCGACGTACCGCCTCTCTTCTCGGAAAACTTCGATTACCAGACCCTTCGCCGCGACTTCGTACTCGGTATTCTCACCTCGGATCTGCTCGACAGTAAGATCTTTGTCCATGTCGCACCGACCGGCCCACCTACATCAGCAGTGCAAATTGCTAGCTCGTCGTTCCCTGAAACAGTGGGCACCTCAACGTACGGCCGTGGCTACGCTGCACGAGTCAAGTCACCGGCCGACTACGATGCTATCACCAAAGACGTTCTTGGACAATGGACCTACCCGCTTGGACCAGCAGGATACTTGCCAGGAGGACAGAACTACAGTGCTCGCTCCGGTCTTCGCTTCCTCGGTGACAACGTGGTGCTCAGTCGTACCTGCCAGCTTGGTCCACACACACTTATCGGCAGCTCATCGGAGATCGGCGAAAAGGCTTCCCTTCAGCAATCAGTTCTCGGATCCTCGGTCAAGGTTGGCGGTCGCACCAGCATCTTAGGGTCTTACATCTGGGCCAATACTGTCGTTGGCGCTGGCTGCACTATCGAACGCAGCATCATCGGCGAGAATGTCAAGATTCTGGATGGTGTCAAGATCAACAAGGGTTGCATCATTGCCGAAGGCTGCATCATTGGGCCTAATGTTGAGTTGCCAGCTTACAGCAGGATAGGCAATAAGAAGTACAGGTCCGAGTTCGACTTTGACAGCGACAGCGAGGATGAGCATGACGAAGATACATCAGCAGCAGCTGGAAGCAGGGATGCTTACTCGAAGGAGCTTGGTGCTCAAGGTGTTGGATACTTGTGGCCAGCATTGGGTGACAGGCCAACCAAGAATGAGGATGATATGGATTCGGAAGCGTCCGATGACGATGAAGACGAGGTGGACGAGATCGAGCGATCTCACAACTTGCGGCTCATGCGACTTGGCGCAGATTTGGACGAGACGGAGCTTTCTGATTCCTTGTCAGACGTCTCTTCGGTTGGCATTGGACGCGGCTCGGACGACGAAGATGACGAGGATGATTCTGATGGATCCGACGACTCGATGACCGACGATGATGACGACGAGATGCTTGGTGGATCAATGATGCTTTCCATCGGCGATGGCGAGACTAACGTCGAGAAGCAAGCTGCTGTCCGACGTCTCAATGAATTCCGCACCGAAGCCACCGCCTCGCTTGAACGTGCTTTCGAAGAGAACCACACAGTCGACGATGCCGCTATCGAACTCAAAACCCTTCGTATGGCCTCCAACGTCCCACTCAAGGAAGTTCGCAAGACTGTCATCGGTTTCATTCTCACGAAATGCGAGCCGGATCAACCGAAAGAGATGCTCAAGGTTCTCGACAAATGGTGCCCTCTCATCTCGGTCGTTGCGGTCGATGACCAGATTGAAGCGCTTGCCACGGTGCAAAACTTCTGTGCTTCCAACGCAAAGTACTACAAGATCTTCATTCCGTTGTTGAAGAAGTTCTACAACGACGATGTGATCAGCGAAGAGAACATCGTTGGGTGGTGGAAGAGCCCGTTAAGTAGGAAGACGGAGGAGGAGATTGGAGGTGAGAAGAATTTGCAGTTGAGAAAATCGGCGGAAGAAGTGATCAGGTATATTTTGGAGAGTCAGGAGAGTTCTGATGAGGACGAGGACGATGATGATGAGGACGAGGACGATGATGATGAGGACGAGGACGATGATGATGAGGACGAGGACGATGATGATGATGATGAGGATGACTCCGAGTAGAAGTGTGTAGAAGGAGCAAATCGTAATCAATACATTTCACTGCAAATGCTTCGTATCTCAATAGCGTGTCACATTCCAAGGAAGCCACGCACATCCTCATAGAAGGCGATTGAAGGTGCTTCATTGATTGAAGTTCAAGTTGCAGGACATGCTGTGAGTCTCAACATAGTCCTCTACCTGCTACCAAGAGTGCTAAATCCAGCCCCTGCAGCTCCACCGCCGTACCTCGCCCGCTCAGCCTCCGCCTTTTCCTCCTCGATCTTCCTCTTCCTTTCTTCCTCCCTTCTTACCTCTTCATCGTGCAGACTGATATCGTTGAGCATGCAGTCGATTTCTGGACTGACGATGAACTTTCTATGCAGCTCTCCTAGACTTGTTGCTGTTCTGTTACTTGGATCTAGAAGCATGACTTGTTGAAGGAAGGTGCTTTGAGAGCCGCCTGTCACTTCCATTACGAGGTCTCCGAAGCGGAGGAAGACGCGGCCATCGCAATAGACGTCGAGTTTGCCTACCAGACCTTCTTTGGACGAAGAGGAAGAAGAGAGGAGTTTGGGATCGCGTTTTTTATCGTCTTCGTCACCAGAAGAGAGGGAGTCGGCAGCGTCAGATTCGGATTCGACTTCGGAGCTAAGGGCTTCGTCTTTGATCGAGGAAGGACCTGCTCCACCGGCTGTGCCTTCGGCGAAGGAGACGCTGCGGCGTTTGGATGCGGCAGCGGCAACGGTGGCGGTGGAAGATTCGGCAGCTGATGGTGCAACGGCAGTGGTTGGTGCGTCGTCGGCCGTCTCTGCTGTGCTGGACTGACTCTTCTTCGGAGCTTTGAACTTGGGGAACAACTGTGGGAATTGGAAGAGGTACAGCCTGTTCTCCGGGTTGGCGTCGTCATCGTCATGGAATACAAAATCGTCCACCAAGTCGTCCATCAATTCTTCGCCTTCACTCTCGCTCAAATCTAGCGCATCTGCCGTATTCACCTTCGGCTCTTCCTCCGGCTGCGGTGTCGCTGAAGCGCTCAACACACCCGCAGACGTCCCCGCCGACAAGCTCGGATCGAATTCTCCCATAGCATCATCCTCATCGATACCTTCTTCCGACTTGACACGGATCCCCGCAGTAGGATTGGCATCGCGTTCCTCTTTCAAGATACGTCCGTCCATCTTCTTCTGACGAGCGTTGGCGGCGCGTTGTTTGTCCTTCTTGCTTTCTTTTTCGGCCACGCGTGGCAATGCGCGGGGTGCGAGCTCATCGAGAATGTGTACTTCGTCCATGTCGACGATTTCAACGCCGCCGTCTTCTGGGTCGGAGTACTGTTCGGCGTCTTTGAGTTTGTCCGGGTTGCGGTAGGATGCACGATCAGGATCTGTTTTGGCGGGGCTGGTGGCTCGACTTGTATCGGCACTGGGTCCTGGTGTCAGGCTAGAACCGCCAGGTCCGAGAGGGACTACTTTCTTGCCGGTGGGTCGTGCTGAGGGACCTAAAGCAAAGGGACCGGAGGCAGTCATTTGAGCTGCTTGGCGAGGTGGTCGTGCTCCGCCACGGCCACGACCACGGCCTCTGCCCCGTGAATCTGTGCTTGGCGGTGCTACTAGTGGCGAGGTGGATGAGGATTCTGCAGCAGTGGCTGAGGCTTGGGGAGCAGGAGATTCGGAAGCTTTGCGTCGCTGTGGCATAACGGGGCGGAATTGCATGCGTACAGCAGAACCAGGACCGGCTCCGCCCGCACCGGGGGCTGGAGAAGCATATGAAGAGCGAGATGGTACCATGGATGTGCTCGATGATACTGAAGCACCTCGTCCAGGTCCTCCTCGTAATGATGCAACTCCACGCAGCGATGCCATTCCGCGCAAAGGTCGTGGTGTAGGGCGAGTCGACGAGGGTGCTGTTCCATCGTTGGACTGACCAGCCGAGGAGGATGAGCCCGAGGGCTGTTGTGAAGGGTCCGACATGACGGCTCGACAGACTCTGCTGTGCAAGAACTAGCTTGTACACCACGAGGAGGAGTTGCGAGTGAGTTGCTCTGGGAAAGACAGAAAGGTGGAGCCACTCAAACGTGCTTCTTCTCAGCTGTGTCACTTCAAAAAAACTGCCAAAGAAGGTCATTGTGGACTTTCGTGTGCCGACTTCCGAGTGAAGTGCATTTTACGATCTCAAATCGGGCGAAAGGCTGGTTCGATTGAAGTTGCAACTCAACAAAATTGCTCCGATCGATAAACGAGTTTCTTCTCTCTTCTCTTCTTTCGAGAGAAGTTGGATTGAAGCGCAATCAATCGGGACTTGGTTCGCGAACGGTGGTGGAAGCGCTGCATTTTGCGCTGTGTTGCTCCACCTTCCAAAATCTGCATTTTCACAACCTTTGGCGCATCTTTCCGGCGCTTTGGCCTCACATCTGCTGCTTGTCTGAGTTGCAAAGTCGATCGAGCTGCCATCCTTCGCATGGACCCGTATCCGGCCGCAAAAGATACACTCTTTCAACGCAAGGTCCAGCATCAGCACCCACTCGCAACGCTTCCACTTCCTTCCTTCCTTCTCATCATCACGATTCGACTACTCTCTCCGTATCGCATCTTCATCCCACAACTTCGATTCAAAATGTCTCTCTCAAGCAAGCTTGGTATCACCGATGTCGACCTCAAGGACAAGAAGGTCTTGATCCGTGTCGACTTCAACGTCCCCATGGATGGCGACAAGATCACCAACAACCAGCGTATCGTTGCTGCTCTCCCTACTATCAAGTACGCTATCGAGCAGAAGGCCAAGGCCGTCATTCTCATGTCCCACATGGGCCGTCCCGATGGCAAGGCTGTCGCCAAGTACTCGCTTAAGCCCGTTGCTGCTGAGGTCTCCAAGCTGCTCAACAAGGACGTTGAGTTCCTTCCCGACTGCGTTGGTGCCGAGACTGAGAAGGCTGTCTCCTCCGCTTCTGACGGCAAGATCTTCCTGCTCGAAAACCTCCGATACCATGTCGAGGAGGAGGGCAAGGGTACCAACGAGGCTGGTGAGAAGGTCAAGGCTGACCCCAAGAAGGTCGAGGAGTTCCGTGCCAGCCTTACCAAGCTCGGTGATGTCTACGTCAACGATGCTTTCGGTACCGCCCACCGTGCCCACTCTTCCATGGTCGGTGTTCAGCTTCCCCAGCGTGCTGCCGGTTTCCTCATGAAGAAGGAGCTCGAGTTCTTCGCCAAGGCCCTCGAGAGCCCTGAGCGTCCCTTCCTTGCCATCCTTGGTGGTGCCAAGGTCTCGGACAAGATCCAGCTTATCGACAACATGCTTGACAAGGTCAACTCGCTCATCATCTGCGGTGGTATGGCTTTCACCTTCAAGAAGACCCTTGACAACGTCAACATCGGCACTTCGCTCTTTGACGAGGCTGGATCGCACAAGGTGGCCGAACTCGTCGAGAAGGCCAAGAAGAACAACGTCGAGCTCGTCTTCCCCAGCGACTACATCACCGCTGACAAGTTCGCCAAGGACGCCAAGACCGGTTCTGCCACGGATGCCGAAGGAATTCCGGACGGTTGGATGGGTCTCGATGCCGGTGAGAAGTCCCGCAAGCAGTTCCACGAGACCATTGTCAAGGCTAAGACTATCCTCTGGAACGGTCCCGCCGGTGTCTTTGAGTTTGACAACTTTGCCGGTGGATCCAAGGCCATGCTTGACGCCTGTCTCGAGGCCGAGAAGAACGGCTCGACCGTCATCGTTGGTGGTGGTGACACTGCTACTGTTGTTGCCAAGTACGGAGCTGAGGAGGGTATCTCGCACTGCTCGACTGGTGGTGGTGCCTCGCTCGAGCTTCTTGAGGGCAAGACTTTGCCCGGTGTCAAGGAGCTCTCTGAGAAGTGAATCGCACATCGTCGCGCATCTCACATGTAGTTTCGATTCCTCAATCACAAAGCAAAACATAAAAGCGCTCTCGCACAGTCCTTCTTGTCAGTGCATTTATGTGTGAAGGCGTACTTAGATACGACACGCTCCGAGGGAGTGAGATTCAATGAGGTACATGCTGGGAAGATGCCGTCCTTTCTGTAGCATGGCATGGGTCAGTCGTGCTATGTTTCTTTCTTCTGCTGTCTATTTGTATATATACGCAACTTTACTCTGCACAGACACGATGGTTTCTTGGCGCAGTTGGTTAGCGCGTCTCCTTAACAATTCCGGTTCTTCCAGATCGTTAAGGCTTACGGAGGAGGTCGCCGGTTCGAA
Source organism: Pseudozyma sp. M118-08B (assembly GCA_037039655.1). Classification (NCBI taxonomy): domain Eukaryota; kingdom Fungi; phylum Basidiomycota; class Ustilaginomycetes; order Ustilaginales; family Ustilaginaceae; genus Pseudozyma; species Pseudozyma sp. M118-08B. The sequence goes on along the minus strand of JAXQGJ010000035.1, from coordinate 37,680 downwards.
CCCGGCAGAAATCATTCTTTTGCCATTTTTTGGGTCTTTCACCAAACGACAAGCTTCTAACAAAGACAGGCAGCTGGTTTCTCGTTTACCAGGTCCATTGGATCACGGTGCCAGTCCATTCGAATGAGGGGTTTCCACGTTAAAGGAAGCAACGATTGAGATCTTTTTGTATTTTGCAATGACTGTCTGCGTTGTACTGTCGACAGGGTTTACGCTCTTCAGCAGCCTCTTGAGGCTGGCAAAGGCATTGGCCATATGTATGTCATTCGCGCCAGCCTGATCTTGATGCGTTTGTTCAGACCATCCGCGCTATGGGCAACGATTTGTGGGCAGATGCGGTGCAAAGAACGGCGTGTTGAAAGGCATGTGCGATTTCCTTCTTGAGCTAGAATTTTTGGACCAACCAGAAAGTGCGAAAAAGAGGAACGAGTCAGAGAGGTGCAGATCCGGCAAATTCAAAGACAAGAAGAAACCCTTCTTGGGCGCAACAGCAGCCAAGTCAAATTCTCTGGGTAATTGAACGGGAAAGCGAGCGAGCAGATTCGAGCCTGATTTTCAACTCTGGCTTGTGCGAGCGAGAGACCAAGTCTTATCAGACCTTCGCAACTCGACTCCTTCCCTACTTCTTCCACCACCATATCTCATCCATCTGTACCGACAATCACCTGTTGGTATCACTCCACTGCCACGCTATCAGCACACACCTTACTAGGACCCTTTCAACCACCTCGCCAGCTCAAAAACCATTCGCAATCATGCCAGGACAGACCGGAAAGGTGCTTTTGGCCTACTCTGGTGGACTCGGTAAGTAGTCCGGGAACCACTCCGGAAGCGCATTTCTTCAGCTGTCCCTCTTGCCTCCATCGCCTTGACATTCTTTGCGGGGGAATGCCAGGCGATGTTGGACAGCTGTTGGCCCCTGCGCCTAAGGCCGCACGCTTTGGACGCCATCACTGACTCCTCCTCGTAAATGTTCATATTTGTTTGTCCCCTTCCTTCTGGATGATGGTGTTGGATTCTTCCCTTGCCCGTTTCTGCCCTAATTTTGCACGCTTGATTTTGGCGGCCAATCGGGTGACTCGAATTTTTTTTCTTCTGGCGCATTTTTGGATTAATTTTTTCCCGTGCGTTCTGCTGCGACTCTGCCACTCTGCGACTTTCTTCGAATGCGATGCGCACCGATCACCTTCAACTGGCTCGTTTGCGATGGTCGTACGCTGGTCATCATCCATGGTTTCGTCGCGATCGTCCATGTCGTCAACGATGCTGGTGCACCGATAACGATGACGCTCTCTTCAACTTATTGACTCGCCTTCAAATGGTTGCATCCTGCAGACACCTCCACCATCCTCGCATGGCTCATTGACGAGGGTTACGATGTTATCGCCTACATGGCCGATGTCGGACAGGAGGAGGACTTCGAGGCTGCCCGCTCCAAGGCACTCAAGTGTGGTGCCAAGGACTTCATCCTTGCCGACCTTAGGCGCGAGTTCATCGAGGAGCTCATCTTCCCCGCTGTCCAGGCCAACGCCATCTACGAGGATGTCTACCTCCTCGGTACCTCGCTTGCTCGTCCCGTCATTGCTCGTGGCATGATCGAGGCTGCTGAAAAGACCGGCTGCCAGTACGTTTCGCACGGTTGCACTGGTAAGGGTAACGACCAGGTTCGATTCGAGCTTGCCTTCTACGGTTTAAAGCCTGACATCAAGGTCATTGCCCCATGGCGTATCCCTGAGTTCTTCAACCGCTTCGCTGGTCGTTCGGCTTTGCTTGAGTACGCCGAGTCCAAGGGCATTCCTGTTACTCAGACCAAGGCTAAGCCCTGGTCGACCGACGAGAACCTCTTCCACATCTCGTACGAGGCCGGTATTCTTGAAGACCCCAACACTACTCCTCCCGCTGACATGTGGAAGCTCACCGTCAGCCCCGAAAAGGCCCCCGAGACTCCCGAGCGCATCGTCATCGAATTCAAGCAGGGTATCCCTTCCAAGGTCAAGGTCCTCTCGACTGGCAAGGAGCACACCGATCCCGTCGACGTTTTCCTTACCCTCAACGCTCTCGCTCGTGCCAACGGTATCGGACGTATCGACATTGTCGAGAACCGTTTCATCGGTGTCAAGTCGCGCGGATGCTACGAATCTCCCGGTGCCACCATCCTTCGTGCTGCGCACTTGGACCTCGAAGGTTTGACCCTCGACCGTGAAGTTCGTCGCATTCGTGACCAGGTCATCACCCAAAAGTTCTCGGAACAGCTTTACTACGGCTTCTTCTTCTCGCCCGAATGCGAGTTTGTTCGATCCTGCATTCCGCAATCCCAAAAGACGGTCAATGGACAAGTCAAACTCGCCCTCTACAAGGGTAACGTCATTATCGAAGGAAGGAGCTCCGAAGAATTGCTTTACGACGAGAAATTCACTTCGATGGACGAACAGGGTGGATTCGACTCGGCTGCTACTAGTGGATTCATCACTGTGCAGGCCATTCGTTTGCGCCGCTACGGTTTGGGTTTGAGCGAGAGGGGTCAGGCTGGGTCCGATCGTGAGACTGCTTACGCCATCCGAAAGTAAGGAAGGGGCGGCGAGCAACGCTTTCGATTCTTGTAAATTACATCCCTGTCCAGCAATTAGATGGCTAGGGCTTGCTCTTTTGACCATGCAAATACGTTTCCAGTGACTTTCAGTGTGATGTCTTTGCACAGACGTTTCGTGGCCGCACATAGCGGTTTCTGTCTGAGTGTGGTGTAAGCGGATTGTCGAGGTTTGTGCGATATACGAAGATGTTCAAATGGAAGATTTGTTTCTCAAGAGCGAAATGTGCCATCCTCAGCACGCTTCGGGATCGAACCGAGTCCCTCAATCCCACAGCACAATGCAAAGCACAAACAAGAGACCTTGCAGCGGAACATGAGAGAATCGCAAGGCATTCAACCTTCTCTTTTGATGAGTCTGAATTCTACGACCAAAGCTGAGATCACAAATGAGATTTACTACAGCCAAATTTAAGCGTTGATCTTCTTGAGGATCTCCTCTTCGCACTGGGTGGTGGTGGCCGAACCTCCGAGGTCAGGGGTGAGGTATTTGCCTTCACGAATGACCTGGTCTACGGCGGTGTAGATTTTGAGGGCGGGTTCGGTGTATCCCATGTATTCGAGCATGAGGGCGGCGGAGCGGATTGAGGCGATGGGGTTGGCTTTGCCCTGGCCGGCGATGTCTGGTGCGGAGCCGTGAACGGGTTCGCCCTGCGGGATTTCAAGCAAAAGCAGAAGAATTGGAAGTAGGAAGGTGAAAGTGTTAGCGATGAATGTCACTGGTGAGAACAAAGAACGAAAGGAGGAAAAGAGAAGGGATAAAAGACGAACCATGAAGAAGCTATCACCAGCGTTAACACTCGGTACGAGACCCAACGATCCCACCAGCGCAGCAGCAGCATCTGAAACAATGTCACCGTAAAGATTAGGTGCCACGACAACATCGAACACCTCGGGTTCCCTGAACAACCTGTATACCATCGAGTCAACGAGTTGTTCGTTCAACTTGACACCCTCGTAACGACCGGCACCACCGTTGGCTTTCTGATCCTTCTCGTAGATCCCACGAACCGAAGTACGGAAAAGACCGTCGGTGACGGAGAGGACGTTGGACTTGTGGCAGATCGTCACAGTTGGGGTGTAAGAGGGTTGAGTGGTACGACGAAGTTCTTGACGAGCGAGGGCGACTTCGAAGGCCTTTTTGCCGATACGGGTGGAAGCTTTTTCAGTAATCTGACGAATGGCACGGGCGACTTGACCGTCAGGACCAGCTTCGGAAGTTTCCGACTTGATGTACTGTTGAAGAGATTCGTCGATAAAAGAGCATACTGTTAGCACGAGTACCACCAAGATATACTACACTTCGCGGTCTAACGTGGGGAAAAGGCACTTACCAAGCACTCCGTGTTTTCACGAATGATGACACTGTCAATGAACTTCTCATCATCCTTGGTACCCCTGACACCGATAACGGGGCGAATGTTGGCGTAAAGGTCCAACTCCTTCCTGAGCTTGACAATGGGCGAGCTGTAACCCTCGACCTTGTGCGAAGGGCTCGAGACCGAACCGAACATGGCACCGTGGCAATCGTTCTTAAGCGCCTTGACGGTTTCCTCGGGCAAAGCGGAACCTGTCTTCTGGAAGTGTTCGAATCCAGCTTCCAGGTGAACGAATTCGAATTGAGGTGCACCGGGAGTGTTCTGAAGCACACGTTGAGCACAGGGAAGAACCTCACGTCCGATACCGTCGGCGGGCATCATACCGAGACGCAAAACCTTCGAAGAGGCATTCTTGAGGATCGAAGCTGCTGTAGACGTCATTTTGGCTTTTGTGAAGAAGTATTAGGGGTGAAGTTGGTGAGGAATAGACACGGGGGGAAAGGAGGAGGTGGATAAGGTAGGGTGAAGGTGCAACATTCAACTCGCTTTTCTTCTCGCTCCCAAGGCGCATAAGGAAAGCTGCGAGTCACGGCTTTTTCCCGAGACTAAGGAAGCTTGCGCTCGGCCCTGTCCGGAAAGTTCGGCTGTGCAAATTACGTATGCAGACGTATATGTGTGCAATGTAGCGAGCAGCAATCAAAAGCGGCCGGTTGGCCCAATGGTAAGGCGTCTGACTACGATTCGCAAGAGCAGCAATGTTCTAGCTTGTAATCAGGAGATTCTGGGTTCGAGCCCCAGGCTGGTCACTTTTTTTTTGCTATTTTTGCTTCTCTACTTTTTTCCCTTTTGTTGAAAGCATGCTCGCATGTCGAACCAAGAAAGGTTTGTTTGTTGAGTCTGTATCAAGGGTTGAAAGGTTGTCTCGACAGACTTTCGATATTGCACCCGAGAATGCACTTACAGGCATCGCAGACCAAGGATGATTGTGCTCGGTTGGGCCTGGAAGTCTCATATCTCTGCTGACCTTCTTACACAAACGGAACAGCCTTGAGACTTGGCACAGAGACTGAGCCGTTGCTGTTCTGACGTCCATTCATCTCATTGAGCTGTCGTCCTTCAGACGTCAAGGGAATACAGACAGCAGACATCCCTTTCCATGGTTCAATAGAATTGCCGCCACCTGACATACTTCCGCAGTCTTTAACCAGAATTGCCTGCCTTCGCCTGTTGCCGGAGGTCAAGTCTTCGCATCGGTCAGAGCTGCATATTGGTCACAGCACGTCTGGACAAAGGGAGGCATTTTGTGTGTGTCCGTAGCGAAGAGACATGCTGCGCTTGCGAATTGCTAGAACATCTTCTTGCGAGGTCTCAAGTTATAGTTGCTCAATACAAACGCGCTTGACGTGAAGAATATATACGCAATGCTAGCGAGAGCCATACATGAATTGGCCGGTTGGCCCAATGGTAAGGCGTCTGACTACGACTACAGCTCTTCGAGTTGAAGTAATCAGGAGATTCTGGGTTCGAGCCCCAGGCTGGTCATTTCTTTTGCAACCTTCGTCGCTCTTTCGGTTTATCTACCGAGTATCTGATAAGGAGTTGTACTTTCATTTTACATCAAATTTTGCGAAATTTAATGGCAATATTTGTTTTCTTTTTGTTTAACGATCCGGACATGCTCATCGGAACGGTTCAAATTCTGAATGGGGTTGAGGAACGGTTGGAAGCTCGAGTACAGCTTGAGTGCATACTTTTGTACCGTGTGTCACACTTGCGCCTTTGCGGACCCGCACTTGAGCGACAACGAACGCTCAGAGCCTTTCTTTTGAGCTCATAGCGATGCTTTGTGACCAACCGAGTGTCTTATATGATGCAGAAAAAACGGAGCTAAAATTGCACGTTCACATAAGCAACTTTCCTTCCGGTCACCGGTGTGCAATCAAAGCCTGAAAAGTCTCTCCGCCAACCTTCTTTCCACAGCGAACACACCTACAGACCGAAGCCGAAACCTAATCAAGCTTCGAATGTCTAAGACTAGAAATATGCAAAGTAGCGAAGCTAGCAAAAGAGAGCAAAAAAAGAAATGATTTCTGCCGGGTTCGAACCGGCGACCTCCTCCGTAAGCCTTAACGATCTGGATAGAACCGGAATTGTTAAGGAGACGCGCTAACCAACTGCGCCAAGAAACCATTGTGCACGGAATGCCCCATATTGCAATTATATTGTGACAAGTAAGAATTGCCAAGAAGTAACGTTGAGGATGAAGCTTGACGTCCACCAAACTGCCCTACCACCTATCCACTCAAGCGCTTGAGCACAGACACACAGTAACCCCAGTGAGATGGAGATCATCAACATTGCAAACAGAAACCAAAAGAGGCACAACAGAGGGGTATGCGCGCAAGTAAAAGCGCCGTACAGTTGTACGTCGGACTACAAGACGAGAGGGACACGAGGACCAAGATGCAGTGTGAACGAGAGAGAGAGAGAGTGAGAGTATGCGAAGAGTGGATTTGGTCGTGACACTGGACGACTTCATATAAGAGGCCAAGCTTGTATAGTTGTCCGCGATCATTCCAAGTGCGAACGACGGTTGAGGCTGCAGTGAGGCTGTTCTAGATCTATTCATCGCGATAAATGAAGATAGATAAGGTGCGGGCGACAGCGTCGAGCATCTTCGTGTATGTGCTACGAGGCCGTTGAAGATGCGAATCGCAACATATACTTAGTTGGGGGCACTGTTGCCAAAGTAGCTGCTGCCAAAGGGTTGTGGCTGCTGCCTCTTCAAATGCTGACCACTCTGGTCTTGGTCAGTGGGCCCACCGAGCGCGGGCGACATCATGGGCGGCTGAGGGTAGCTGCCTGGTCCAAAGCGGTCACCGCTGCCCTGCTCGCCACCCATACCAGCCGCGTTGAGCCCAGCATTGGCATGCATAGGACCATCGACACCACCAGCCACTGGGAAAGGCTGGCTTCCGTAGGGCACTGCGTTGAACAACTTGGCACTACTAGGTCTCGATAGCTGCTTGACACCGTCTTTGCTATCGATCTGTTCGCCGTTGGGACCGAGCAAGCTGCCGTTGCCCCCCGCGGGGGAAGAGGCAGAGGTGCCTGCTGGCGAGGTGAATGCGTTCACGAGACCTCCTGGCATCTGCTGTCTTTGCTGCTGCTGAAACGCATCCTCGCCCATATTGAAAGTGGGGTACTGCTGAGGAGGCTGTTGGGTAGCATACGATGGCAGGGATGCGCCGTGCGACAATGACGAGGACTGCGTAAGGTCATCACGACCTGTGCCATACTCGGCCTTGGGGCCGCTTTGAACGTTACCGGCATCGTTTGATGGCCATGACGCGTTCAACCTGTCAGGAAAGCTGCGCGAGTTGTCGCCTTGGAAACCTTGATGTTGCTGCTGCTGACCTTGGTAGTGCAAGTCATCTCGGAAGCCGCTGTAGTCACGCATCCTCGACTCGCTCGAGCCACCGTCGTAAGGTGCAAGGTTGGTGTTTCCACCTTCGCTGTGCTCAAGCTTCGACAGCGTTGCAGCGCGCTTGCGGTTATCGCTCGACTTCTTGTTGCCAATGCCGCAACCCTTGACCAAGACGTGACGCTTGAGCGCATCTTTACGACTGAAAGCCTTGTCGCAGTAGCCGCACGGGAAAGGCTTGACGGCCAGATGAATACGTGCATGACGCTTGAGATCGTGGTTACGACTGAAGATGGCGTCACAGGCCGAGCACTTGAATTGCTTCGGCGGTGGCAACGAAGAACGTTGTTTGAACTTGTTCTTGTCGGATGCAGATGTGAGTGTGAGACGAGCGACGTGACCTGTTGGTGCCGGAATACCAGCGAATGCGTCGAGCGAGTTGGGACCAAGGGGCCATAACGTCTCAGCGGGATGATCGTAAGCGCCTCCCATGCCAGACGCTGATGTGTTCATAAACTTGGGGAACGCATCGCTGCCGGAATGAAGAGAAGAGTCGTAGGCGCCGTTGGTAGCACCGAGGTAAGGCGGCTGGGTGTGAAGAGGAGCCCGCTGACCGACTGGTGCAACGAAAGAAGCTGTTGGGTACTCCGTGTACTCGGATGACTGGCCGGCGCCTCCCCATGGAAGTTGAGCAGGTTGGCTGTAGACGACGGGGTTCCGCAACGCCGACGACGAGCCATCGTACGTATAGTTGGCCTGATGACCTGGTTGACGAAGAACATCCGGCTGAGGGAAGCTACTAGACCTGTCCGGAGCCGAGCTTTGTCCCGTCTGATGCTGTTGCTGGACGCGAGGGACTGGCCACAATGCCTCAGAGTGTTCGTCCATCGGTCTGCGATCGTGACCGAAGTTGGGGAAAGAGGATGGCGGAGCCATTCTGGAATAAGGATGACCGAAGCCGTACTGGCCGACTCCGTTGTGACGTTGTGCGACGGCCATTGACTGATCCTGCGATGGGGCAGGAGACGAGGACTAGGGTGCGCGTTTGGACGCGCTTACGTCGGCAAAGATGCTGAAGGAGAGTGCTAAAAGCGATGCAGGTGGTCGCGACGCGTGATGATGGAAACGACGTGGAAGGTCGATGAGCGCTGTTCGGAATGTGTTTCGAGGTGAATGCTGATCGACAATGAAGAAGTTCAACTTCTTGCGCTGTAGATATACCTATTCCGATGACAGCAAAGAGATTGCCGAGATCGCTGCAAGTGTCTGGCAGAGGATGCAGACCGAAGACGAACCGAATGAGAATGGCAATGATCCTGACAACGAGGTTGAGAGGATCAGCAGCGGCGTTTAGACAAGCCTTTGCTAAAAGCGCACTTCGATGATGAAGAACCAAAAGTTGATCCGGGTTGTACCGTTCCTGGGCAGCTTTGCAGGTCGAAGATTTGCGATGCAACTCCCACCACGGGTAGCTCTAGTGAGGGGCAAGGGCGTCGTGTATCGATTTCCGACGGCGCAGAGGATACTGCTGGGCGGGTGAGCAAACTTCCAAGACTGCTTAGCCGCCGTTGGCGCTGCGAGCGAAGCTTTGTTGCGAGTTGATGGGGTGGGAACAGAGCGATTTGACCGTTCGGGCAACAAGCAAGGTTAGCAAGGGTATGTATGCAGGTCGAGGGAAACAACAAATGAAGGCCAGCTTGATGTAGAGCGCAAAGTCAGAGATGAACCGACTCTATCCGATGTAAATTGCGAGAGGATGCTTCGAGTTGGCAACGCCGGAAGTTGCGTCTAGACAGCCGTGATAACTGAAATCGTGAAGGGTCGAGGCGGTAATGAAGTGGTTCCAGGCACCAAAACGAGTGCCGCAAGAGGGATACACGGTTACATGCAGCAGCGTAATTTGACGCCATGTTGGTAGGGAAAGAGGATGATCGATCATGAATACGGTGGAGTGTCAATCGGTGGTGACGCCAAAGATGAATGAAGGCAGGGAAGAAGGTCGGTGTAGTCGAGCAAAAGTGAAACGCAGAGGTAGAGACAAAGAGATTCAAAGGTCAGCATCAATGCGAAGAACAATGGTGAAAGGGACTCGGTGGACAAAGCGGTTAGGCAAAGAAGCTGTCCAATCGCACTAAGAATAGCGTACGCTCGCCCATGGCGTTCCCTCGATGCTAGTCACACACTCTCTCATGCATGCATGCACGAACGATGCACGCGTGTGGGAGCATTGAGGGATGAAGCTGCGAACAAGCATTGTCCGCTGCGCGTTGGTGCTTGCCGCCAAGCCCACTGAAGCCGATAGCATCCATTTTGATGACACGGAGCTAACTGAGTGAGGCTGAGCGGAAAAGCTGTCAATGCCGGCGGACAATCGCGAATGCCGCGACTGAGCCTCGGGGAAACCGGTCATTTCGAACAAGGTTATGGTTCGTATGCAAGGGCTCCATGAATCGGCGGGCGTGACAGAGACAACCAAAGCTTCATCTAGCAAGTCGCTGGTATGAGGCAGCTACGGCCGAGCAAGGTGCCTTAAAATCTGCTAACCCGGCCGATCGATGGCCAGAGCAAGTTCATGTCGAGGCGAATGACCTTCATGACGGAAGTGTCCAAGACTGCGCAAGCGAGCACGCAACGAGACGAGAATGGATTCGAGGCCGGGAGGATGTGTGTGTCGGATGCACGAAACCAAGGTTGGGACAAGGGACGCGCATGAAGTGTGGGTACTTACGACTTCCGAGATAGGCAGTTGGCGTGTCGATGCACCACCGTTCCGATGTAATCTTTACGATAGATCGTAAAAGCGCACGTCCAAAGTGCCGACGAAGAGTCGAGCGAGGACAAGATCGAAGATACGCAGCTTAGCACCGAGCAAAGGGCGAGAGCGATGCGAGATGAATGGCGTCAGCGGATAGGTGAGTTCGAGGTGGCTTTGATGGACGAAAGCGAGGAGAGGCCGGCCAGGTGGCAGTTTCCGATCGATGAGGGAAGGCGAAGACGCAAGCGCGGGCGAATGAGCTTGCCAATTGTGACGAAGGAAGAAGCGACGAATCTTCGAGAGTGATCCGACTGTCACCAATCCAATCGATCGAGTTCAAAGTCCACCGAAGACGAAGGGGTCCCAACAAGCCGACAGCGATCCGAAGATGACTGTAAAGAGGTAGAAAACAGTCGAAAAGCAATTCGGAACGGTACCGACGGCTGCTGGTGGTGATGTAGAGGAGACGAAATGCGGGTTGCTATGAGCTGGCGATTGTGTAGCTAGCTGGGATATATGGTATCAATGTCGAGGCGAGACGAGAAGAGAGCGCGAGGGTGAAAGCAAGAGAGAAAGGAGATGATGCTGATGAAGGTTGTGAAGAAGGGGGTGCTTGTGTTGGCGGGCGGCTCGAGCTGTATCGGGAGAGGGAGCCTTCTTTTGTATGGAGAGGGAGCAAACCGACAAGCGGAGCAGGAATATGCAGCAGAGCAGCAGAAGCGTCCAGGCTGTTCTTGGCCAGAAAAACGAAACGACTCAACCGATCAACAAGGTGGGCCGAAGTTCGGGAGATGACAAGACACTCTTGAGCTGAGCTGTGCTGAGAGAGCAGAGCAGGGTATATTGACAAAACAGCCAAGCGACTTGAGAGAGGCAAACGGAACGGAGCAAAGGAGGGGAAGAAGGGAGTTAAGCAGTAGGTAGCGAATGACGAGCAGCTGAAGCAGCAACAGCGAGCCGCAGCTAGCAATGAGCAATGAGCAGCAACGAGCAGGAGGAGAGGCACGAGCACGATGATTCAAGGGACGAACAAGAACAAGAGAGTCAAGCGAAGCGAAGCAAAGCAACAGCTGAGCAAGAGGCGCCTAAATTTCTCCAAGGGCACGCTGTTGTTCATGCTGCAGGTGCTGCTGCAAGCGAATCGGGGCCAAGCGAAATCCATAGGAGCGAAACAAAAAGAGAAAGCAAGAAAGAAAGATTTATTACTAAAAAAGAATTGGAGACGGAGCAGCACCATTCGCGCTTGCGTTGTTGCTTGCTGCGAAGCTGGTTGCTACTTGCTCTTCATGGGTGTTGCTGCATGTTGCTTGACAAGGGCCTGCTGCGTAATATTGGTAAGAACGAGACTAGAGAGAGCAGGAAAGGAGGAGAAAAAAGAGATGGCAAGCTGCAGGATAGGCAGACAGACATCCGAGCACACAGACAAGAGCCAGAAAGAAGAAGCACACCGGTTGCGCAGCCGGGATTGTGATGGTGCAGGTGCAGGCGCAAACGAGTCAGAGGAGAGTTCCAACGTCACCGGGATCAGGGTCAAGCACGAGCACGAGCCCTTCGGAGTGATAAATTGGATCCAATCAAGAGGATAGAGAAAAAGAGGGAAAAAAGAAAAAAAAGTTTAAGAAAAAAAACAAAAAGGATAGCAGCAGCGAGGAGAACCACGAGACAAAGGGGCGGCTAACGGCGTGATTGCCATGACCAAGCGCTAGAATGTACGCAGTTCGGGTCGGTGTTCTAATTTTTTTCCCCCCCTGTATGTCCTCACTCCCTCTCTTTTTCTTTTGCAGTAGCAGCAAGGTTTAATTGAACCGTTCCGCCTTTACCTCCGTCTCGCCTTCTCACGGTCGTAGCCGAGACAAGACACAGCGAGAGCATAAACAGCATGATCTAGGTGTTGCTCTTCCTCTTACACTTCTTTGGATGCGCTTGGATCCTTTTGCTGTTGAGGATAACCCTTGCTGCATGAGCGGACGGTCTGAGCACAACGATCGAGCAGATCCTACGAGCGCTTCAACATTTGGATATATCTGCGCATACAATCGAACACGAGAACAGAAAGAGGCGCGAGCTTTGTGACCCTTCTGACTTCATGCAGGCGTCGTTGCCATTTAACATTCACTCAATCAGTCATAGACAGCAAGGCAGAAAATGGCGGCCAAGAGGGGAAGATCAGGCACGCCCACCGTGTCAATCGAAGACAGCGTGCCCACTCGGAATCGGAAGTGTGCCTTTTTGCAAACCAGCACAACAACCCTACTCTTTTGTCAAAGCCTATTCGGCTCTCTCTCCGCTACCCCCACAGCCTACCTAGTGACAACACTCGAGTGTGGATAGCCCACATCGTCTCCTTCTCCACGCAAAGGACCAAATATGATGGCATACATTGGAAGCGATATGAAGAGCATTAAAAAGATTCGGAGGGCAACCCCACTTTGACTTCTTTTTTCCAACCGTGAGGTTCACAACTCAGCTGACTGAGGCACGAAAAATAAAGGTTTAGCGATGTCTCTCTTCCAATTGTTCAATTCTTTTGCCAATTTGTTAAAAATTCTCGTCCGATCCACTGTATGCAACTCGATCAGCTGGGCATCAAGGATGTGTTCCGGGTTTTGATTTTTAATTCTGTGTGTCTTCAATTCTCAAGAAGGTCAGCGGTGTCCTGTCGACAGGTTCTTTCTCGCGCTCTTTTAGGCTAGACGCGGAGTCAGAGTGCCGGCAGACAACCGACCAGGTAAAGGAGATTTGACTCCGCATGAGTTTGAATAATAGGGGGAAATTCGAACCGACACTATTTCTCGATTGATTCGATGGATTTCATTCAGGTTGCGGCTGGGTTGTCGCCATCTTGACATGTTCCAAATGTTCAGTGTGGCCCGATCGTCCAGGCAAGGTTGAGAAGCTCCGCTATAGATGTCAGTTGCTGTGATCGCATTGCGGGAAAAACCTTGAGATGGACACGTCTTGACGGATGAAGTTCGGCGGGTCTTCGACCATCACAGCTGTTACTGCTGCTATTGCCTCTGCATGGGGGTGGGCAGTTGTTTTCAATCAGTCGGGTCAACCTATCCTCTCGAGCTCGAGGGCATTGAATTTTGGTCTGCCGCTTATCGTCGACGATTCCATTGATCACATTTTGACAACCCCTTTTCCCACTGCATTTCAGAAAGATGGGCTGGGCCGATGCCGAGTCTGGACCCTTCCACCTTTTTCCTGGACCGAAGCATTCTGGAGAACGAGCAATTTGTGGCTGAAGCATATCTCAGCAGAAGAGGTCGAAAGAGGAAAAACACGATGGTCCTGCATGCCACAGCACGGCCCTCTGTTCGGCATTTGAGGGTGATTGGAATTCGCTTCTGTTACGTACAGCAACATCGAGTAGCGGTACTGCCGAAGCTCTTCGAATGCAAAATGCAAGAAGCCCTTGCTCGCTTCCGTTCTAGGGTGGCTGCTGATCGGTGATGCAAGCGCTCGACCCTCCTTGGGGAAGACAATGTTGCATACGTGTCTGCGTGATCAGGGATTCGACAGAAGAAAAGAAAGAAGACAATTGGCAAGCGAGGAGAGGAGCTTGGATCATGCTGTGGCACAGAAGAGATGACGTTTCAAAGAGCGCTTTCATTCGGCGCAGTATTGTGTCTTCATTTCTCCCACCCTCCGGACGCCGGCAGATGTGCCAACGGTTGAATCTGGTGGTGGATATGGTCGTTTCTAGCGACCTTGGTGGGTGAGTGAGAGTTTGACCACCATTGTATGCAGGACAGAAGGGGCGTCACGAGATCACCACACGGAGGGAAACAGTGAAGTGAACGCTGCCAAAGTGGGTTCAAACGCCTGAACCATCGGAATCGGCGCTGATAAGCGCTGCAAATCACATGTGCGTGAGTGTGTGAGTGTGAGAGAGTGTGGAGGACCATGCTCGCTTCAGGGTCTCGGAGCGGTTGCCTGCCTTTGAGGGACTGCATTTCGAAATTGGAGACGCTGAAAAGGGTGTGATGTGGAACAAGATCAGGTCGCGACAACAGAAAAATGGATGCCAAGAGCTCGCATCTGCATCCTCTACGAAACCCCGATGGTGTTGTCTCAACCAAAGAGGAGCTCGACTCACAGCTGCTGCTTGCCTGTTTGCTGCATCTCAACGCGAAAACTGGCGAGATCTATGACATTGACAAAGGTCGGATCGGATCACTTTTCCCATGCGTGCGTCTGACCAATTTTGCTTTTGCGACCTTCATCTGCCGTGCGTCGTCAGAGCCATCCAAGCGAGACAGCAGCAGAACAGCGGGATGATGCTGCTGCTGCTGCTGCTGCTGCTGCTGATGATAATGATGATGATGATGATGATGATGATGATGATGATGATGACCCTCTCTGAGCGCTTGGTCTGTATTTGAAATTACTTGTATGATCACCTCCCGATCCGCATTGACATGCTTGACGCGCGGTTCAAATCGAAAACCCCGGATCGACGGTTGCTTGGCATGCGCGAGCTTTCTCATATACCGCATGGTCCCGTCAACGGGAACAAGGCTCGCTTATTGAGATTGGCCGCGCAACCCAACGGTATCGCTTGTGCGAGCTGCGTCATTTGCAATGTTGGAGATTCCACGACAACAAGATATGACCGACGATGAGACACAGCAACATAGCAACACGCTCGGATCCCGAGCCTCGGATAGAGATCGAGATGGTGTCAGGGATGCTTCTGGATTGCTCGCCAATCTGAGCGTAGGAGCGGTCAATTTCAGCGATACCACAAGACTCTCACTCTTGAGATCCGAATCACGCTGGCAAAAATCCGCTGTCGGACGATGAATCACTTTCACACGGCAGCTTTCTCGATTGCATTGCCGTATACGCTTTGTTGCATCACAGTCAAGTATTATTTGCTCGGTGAAGCTGAAACAGGATTGGGCAAGACGATGCGAGACCGCACTCACGATTTCAACCTCGCGACTCGGAAGGGTGAGACACGGAACGGAAGCAGCCCGTAAATGGCTTTCTGCTCTGGCCCAGCGAGACCAGCTGATCGCGTCGAGACCCTGACGCAGCTCGGCCTTTTCGCTTCACTTGAGTTTACTGAAACGCGTGGCTGTGCTCAACGCGGGACAACGTGTACTAAATCTCGGCAAGCATCATATACTCTCGCCAACAATCGCTACCATGACATGTCAACTGATACCATGGGCTAAATAAGAATGGGCTAGAACGTGTTGGCGGCGGTCTGAAACACGCTCTGAAGACGCGGCTACGTAGGTCACCACTTCATTCCCCCTCGCCCCTCTCTAATTCTAACATAACGTTTCAGACTGCCAAAAAGTCCCCGCCTGTCCCCGCGGATAAGCGTGAACCGCGGACGCGTTTTTCTCCTATACGGGTTTCCCCCTGCTGTGTGGGTCTAGACTTGATTCTCGTCTGTTTCCCCTTGGTAAATCCGCTCACCTCCTGGCTGGGTGGTTGTCGCGGGCTCTTTGCATCTCGCTTCTGCCAAAACGAGACATGGTCCTTGTGGGACAGGTACGCAAGATTCAATTGTGCAGCTGATTCAGACTCCGTTCACTCTTTGGAAGGAACGGAATGGTTCCGACAAGCTATGCGGGTAGCTTTCACAATAGGCAACCAACGGATGGTTGAATGGCATTGTTTTGCTGGCTTTACAGAAAAGATAGCTGCCGATATGTGGCGTGGGGAAAGTCGCATCGGGTCAGGGGCAGACATGATTCTCGAGTATACAAGCGATGAAGGCCCGAGTGTTCATCAATTGAACCCATTCTTTCCCAGCTAGAAGCCGTAAAGATCGGTGAGTGCTGTCGACTTGATCGGAACTTCCGTGCATGCGCTACAGAGAGGACATCTCACTTGATTGCAGCAAAGCAGATTGTTACATGTTCGCAAAGGGATCACCTGAGCGCAGAAGCGAGGCACGTCCCACGACCCTTGAAACCGTTCGGCAACGGCTACGACCAACGGCTTTGACCAATCCGATCCAACCTCGAGTCAAGAAAGCGAAACAAATACCAATTGAACCCATCAAAGCAAGCCCCTCCTTCGAGACTCGGCTAGACGCTAATCCTTTCTTACTGTCGTATATTCCCTGCAAAACGGAACATGCCTACTGCAACGGTATCAGCCACAATCCTCAGGAAATATTTGCCAGCATGGAGGTTGGCACTTCCGAACATGCAAAGCTGGTGTTGCAGTCCAAGGCTCATCCGACAAGATTGCTCTGAAAATTCAAGTGCCGCTAGGGTCTCGACCCACGCAAGGGAAGCAAAAAAAAACAAAGCTGACAGAGCCGACTCACGCCACTTGGATAATTCGGAATGCTCCCGAAAGACAGCATTGTGTTTGGTCGGTAGTCCGCCGACTTGGTCTTGACATCTGGATCAAGCAAATTTAGCTCCGACAACGACCATGCGGTCGAGTTGGCATGTAAAGAAGTAAGACTCAAGATCGTGACTTCGTGCTGGCAGGTTTTAGACGGTTTACCTTGGTCAGGACCAGATTATTTGAATGATTTTCTTTCTTTTTTTCATTTATTTTAATTCCCTGTTCGGCTCGGTCAAGGTCTTGGCAGCAGCGCGCTCCCGGGTGTCAATCCGGGCTCTGGACGCTCCCTTCCAACGGAGTCAGCTGCTCACACAACACCGTCTTTTGTCTCCGGACTTTTAAAGCAGCAGCAGCATGGCCTATCCCGGAGTTGCAAAGTGTGACCCCGAACCTTTTCTTTTGTCTCTTCTCTCTCTCTGGTCATGTCTCGCTTCAATGCTTATCTCGCCTGTATCGTCTACAATGAGACAAAGGAAAAGGATTTGAACGCATGACAAAAGGATTTGACCGATTCAAGGCTAAGCGAAGACCGTTGTCATGGTGGACGCGAGACTGGCATGTGGCCGTTAAGCGCTGGTGATGCAGCTCATTACGTACAAGGCACTGCGAAGCTTGGCTTGCTTTCAACGTCGACAATCACACATACCCCAAGGTGCTTTGCTGGCATTTTGCAGTCTCTCTCGCACTCCGTGTCTTTTCGGCTCTACTTGGCGCAACCTCGTGGAGGTGTCGGTCACAATGATTAATTCTAGTAAGCAGTTAGCAAGGCAACGCTAGCGGAACAACGAATCCGGACAGGATGCGATCACAGCCTGTATCTTTTCAGCACGTGCTCAAAGGATGCCACCGTTGTCTGATACCGGGTAATCTTTGAGCATCCACGCTAACGCAGGGTCACGGTAGAACTAACAAGCGTCATACAGCGACCTCCAGCATGGAACGACGGCATTAAAGGCATTACCGGACCTGCCGGTGTCTTGCCGAGTTATATGTCGATCTGCTTTTAACGTGGGGGAAGGTGTCGACTTGATTCCGACATCATCGAGTTTCCTGCCACGGATTTGAGGAGTGGGGAAGAAGAATTCACATCATGCCAAGACTTTTCTCCTGAGCCGAGCCGACCATGCTCTTTCTCTCTCGGAGAACTCGTTCTCATACTCCATGGAGCTTGCGTCTTGCCGGACACACGGAGATGCAAGGTCGGGACTCGGACAATGCTCTTCGATTCAAAGTCCGCAATTGTCAATCTTTCGTTCTCCGCGTAAGATGAGAGAAAGAGTTTGACAGCCAGCCACTATTCTGCTGAGCTGCAAGAGGTAAAGTCGGAACGGACATTGGGACATATCCTTGTCTCACCAGGTGCATCTTTTGTGCGTTCGAGATACCTTTGTCCGCGCCAATCAGAACGATCGCAACATGGAAAAAAAGAAATGGTTGTTCCGACTAGCCAATCGTACGCACACCCTGCCGTCGAAAAGGTTTACGCGACTCGGGAGACAATGCTTGCGACGTTGAAGCCGCGTTGCTATACCGACGAGTCTACGATGATCCTGACTCCAGAGCTATATAGCACGGTCGCATTCGACCAAGTCGATGACGTGACAGACAGCTAGTGGCCGGAGTGCGGCCTTGATTGATAACAAAACAATGCCACAAAAGATGGGAAGAGAGAAAAAAAGTCGGAAGCAGAACGCCACCTCGTGATTTTTGATCTGATAGGCGAAATCCACAGGTACTGCAGGCTTCGCCGATTCCATTTGGTCACGCAAGCGATAGTCAGCTGCACTTGCGTCAGGCCTCTCTCGACAACAATCTGAAAATCAAAACGAGAACAATGCAGAGGGCAAGATTGCGTCGTTGACCCTCATGGCGAATCAGAGCGGGGGAGAAAATCTTCATGCCATTGTTCTTTGCAGATCGGAAATCTTTACCGCCGCCGCCCACGTTCTTCTACGCGTCAGAGAGTCTTGACACCGTGAATAACCGAATCTGCGAAAGTAGAACTTCTGCGATCACATGGGCACGGAGGGTAAGGCCACACCACCGGGCTTCGTATAGGTTTCCATACGCCAAGCGAGGTGTTACATGTGCATCTCGTGCCTGTCCTGCCCCTTTACTCAGGCACAATTTTTTTAATATGAATGCCGGAGTATTCTGCCTAAACCCGAGAGACAATCTTGAGCAGAAATTTATCGTCGAAAGATAGGATCCAGGCTTGAGACCATCGGTGAACTCTGGCACTCGCAGGTAAGTCCAATCGCAGGAGAAGGCAGGTCTTCGCAGCACTGTCTTTTGCGCATGAACCATTTCCAAGCGCGCGCTCGATTACAACTCGGCAAATTTATTGTTTTGAGCGACTCGCTTCATTGGCACATCAGGTACTTCCCATACAATAGGAGCTGTAAGCATGGTTAGCGTCTTCGTCCTTCCACCTTATTGTTATCGAGTGTATGAGGACGAATGGTCCCACACAAAAAGAAGCGTTTTGTTCTCCGGATAGCGCATCCCGACGAAATGGAACACCGGACGAGTGTCGAACAAAGGGCAGGCAAGCAAGCACCGCGAAAACCGCGGAGAGCCCGAAAGTGCGGAAAGTCGGCGCGCGTATTCGAGAATCGCGCCATTCCTCTTGCTCTTTGACTCGAGCTTGGTTTTGGACCGGGGACCCTTCGAGCTTCGAGCTGTGACAATGTATAAGGTGGATCTTTCCGTCTTGGCACTTGTCACGCTGCCTGTCACGGTAGATCGAGAGTACGCACGGGGTACGCTGTTCATTACGCACACTCTATTACACACCGACCTTCCCACGGCCAAGGCAGATTTAGGCTCACTACCGACGACAGTATCCCACGGCGGACAAAATTACAAGGGTTCAAGGCCAACGCATTCCTCTGCAAGTGAAGGCCCTAGCTGTTCCGCGGAAGGTGCTCTACAAATGTTCGGGAGCGGCCGAACGAAGGACGTGTGGTGCTCTGCAAGAAGGGTCTAGCCCATACAATGTAATTGAATCCCGTGTCCGAAGCGGTGAAACTAAAGCACCTGGCTGTAAGAAGTAATAAGAAGTAATGAACTACTGTAAGCAGTCGCGCTCCTGCGATTGGCAATTCCGCGGCTTTGCCCACGAATCAACGAGCGTCTTCGTCTTAGCCCTTTCGATCATTCAAAACATCCCTTGACGGCAAAGGAAGAATAATTTGGGTCCATTTGCTTCCGATGATGAACCTCAAGCTAGTCTTGGCGCCGTAAGCGCGAACCCAAGACAACTCGGACGTTTTGATACGTTGCTATGATGGACTTTACATGACGTTGCCGTTCGCGTCCGGTAGAACTTTTCGAAGACTGACTCGCTTGCGTCCCTGGGCAATTTAAGCGAGTTCCACTTGCGGTCATGTTGACGGTGGTCTTTTGTACTTGGCGGCAAAGCTATCAATGAAGTCAAATCTGGAAGTGCGAAACAGGCACAACTAGTGGGTTTCGGAAGCTCGGTAAGACCAAGCAGAGAAGTTCGATCGTCGACATTCGCCTTGATTGGTCTTGAACTTTGAATGTCGGCTACGTTTCGCTTGGTTACGCTTCTTCCGGGCATTGTGATGGATGGCTTCGATGCACATCGGTCAAATAGCCTATCAACCGATGCGCGGAACGGCATGCACCGGCCAATTTCCTAGTGCATTCGACAGAGCACGCCTTCTCTTCTTCCTTTTCTGCAGGTGCAGCCGAGCCTATCTCTCGCCAGCCAGTACTGGATCAGCTGCTGCCGAGTTCAAGCATGCGTCGCAGTGAAAGAAGAGTCGCTAGCGCGGAATTCTAAGCGTGGGAAACCCGGTCCTTCTTTTTTTACGATTAAACTCAAGCTAATTTCTCTGCTCGCCGAGAAAACAGAGGCAACATAAATTGACTTCGATCTGCATACAAACTTTAATCTTGCCCAACATGATGTGCATAAGTTCACGGACAGAACAAAAGAGCTCTTGTCTCACTGGTCGTTGCTTCCAACGGAAGCAAAAGTGGATCGAACCTATCGGGTGATCTCCTTTGCCTCTCGCTTGAGCAAGCCGACCTTGCCCGCTCTATTGTATCAAAAGCATGCTCGTACGGTAGACCGCTACTTGTCCTTCTTGTAGACCGCTACCTCCTTGATGACAGGCTCACAACGCATCACAACCGCTCTCAAAATCTGGTCTGATGATCTTTGTATTGATTGATCGTATTTACAAGTATATGCTGGTTGCGATGATAGTTATGCTGGGTCAGGGTCGAATGAAAAACAAGGAAGAGAGGATACTTAGGACTCGGTCTCGCGAATCTTCTCGACCCACTGTCGCAGCGTAGCCGAAAGCACCTCTGGCAGCGCCTCGACCTCTCGAACAACAACATAGTAGTCGAAGGGGAAAGTATCCATGTATCTCTCCATCTTGAGCTGAAGTCGTCCATTAGCATCGGTGTGGTATGACGCATTCGTCATGTCCAAGATCGAACTTCGCGCTTGCTGTGCCTGAGGAACGACAGCTTTGGCAGCCGGCGTAGAAGCAACGCTCGCTGGTGCCGGCTGTAACGAGTCAATGACGACAAAGACGAGCATGACACGCTGTTCTGCTGCCCTGCGCAAGAGCGAGCGCAACTTGGCATGGTCTTGACAGATACCATCCGAGATGATGATTTCCAGCTGCCAAAGGTCTCCGCCCTGCGAGGCCGAAGAGGATGATCGACCGGCACGTGCTTCTGCCAGCGTGTCGAGCGACTTCTCCACAAGCTTGAGCACGTTGGTCTTCTTCTGCTGGAAGCCCAACCTATCGATAACGTGGGCACCGTTCTGATCGCTGAAGCTCCCCTTGCCAAAGTCGTGCAGGCTGTCCACATCTTCACCGAATCGGCAGATGGAAACATCACCCACCTCGAGACGCGAAAGCGCACCCGTGACGAGGGCCAGTGTCTGGTACGCCAAATGAGCTGAGCGTGACTCGGACATACTGCGACTGTCGTCAATGGCGAGCATGACTTGGTACTCGCGCGAAGAAGGCTTGGTACGACGGAGCCAAATCTTGTCTTTGGCAAAGTCTGAAGCGATGAAGGGGACGATCTTGCGCATGTTGAGACGCTTTCCTGTGCGGAAGTCACCATTAAGTCGGGTAGCTAGTGTGGGAGCAAGGATGAGGCGCAGCTGCTCGCAGAGGGAGAAGGCCAGGTCGGCAGTGAGGGATGCGTACGATCTCCACAGGTCGCCGGCTTTGGCTAGCCTTTCTTCGGACGAAGCGACGTTGCGGAAGGCTTCAAGTTGCTGTTGGACTTCGTCGTCGGCCTCCTCTCGCACGTCGTCGGGAAGAGGAGTCATTGCTCCCTCCTCTTCAGCTTCCTCCTTGACGAGCACATCGTCGGCCATGTTAGCATCACCGTCAAGGTCGAGCAACGCCTCTTGTTCAGCTGTGAGCGAAGAAGAGGGCGGCTTGAGATCGGACGGCATGAACGCTTTCTGCTGGCCGTCCTTCGTCTCGTTTCGCTCTTCCTTCTCAGGCTGATCGGGCAAAGGTGCAGGTCCTTGCTCTTCGGCTTCCTCTCGATCGTTGACATCTTCGCCGCGAGGCTTGGCACCCAAAGACTCGTCCTCGTCTTCGATACCAAGGTCACCTAGCTTGCGCACCTCGTCCTGCTCTTGAGCTGCTCCGATAGCTTGCATCTCGGCGTCCTCGTCGTTGGCAACGTGCTCGACATCACCGTCTTCGGGCATACCTTCGCCGTCTTGCTCGGCCTTGTCACCTGACGTAAGCTCTTCCTCCTCTTCGCGGGCGTTCTGAATCTCCTGCATTCTGCGTCGGAACTGCTCCAAGGCATCGCCCATCTTGCGAAGGGGGTTGGGATCGCTCTCGCCTTCACCTTCTTGCTCAGCATCGCCAGTAGTCTCGTCGCGCTCGGCCTTGGGTGCGCGAGCGCCACTCTCACCAGCGGAAGGAGGTTGTTCCGCCTGCTCTTGTGCTGCAGCATCTTCAGAGTCGTCGACGTCCATGCCCTGGTCGGCTTGCGACTGATCTTTGCTCGCATCGACCCGTCGGCCACGTTGCGAGCGCGAGGATTGCTGCTGGTTGGCGGACTCGTCTTGTCCTCCTTCGTCGGCACCTTGGTCAACAGCATCGATGTCGAAAGGATCAACTTGGTCTTGCTGAGCTCCATTGTGATTGTCCTTGCCAGACCGGTCCGGCTTGGACTTCGGCTCGGCTGCCTCATCTTCTTCGTCTTCTTCCATGGCATCCTCGCCTTCGTCCTTGTCGACCTTGATGTCATCCTCCGGTTGCTGCTCAGCAGCTTCACCTTCGGCGGTCTCCTCATTCTCCATCTTGTCGTCAGGAGACTTGTCACCCTGGTCATCTACGAGATCGTCCATAGCCTTGTCGTCAACTTTGTCGTCGCGCTGATCGTCAGGCATCTGCTCGATGTCGCTGAAGTCGTCAAGGCCATCGTCGTCTTCGTCACGGTCGCCATCACTTTGACCATCTGCACCGTCCATGTTGAGATCATCATCGAGGTCGAGGTTCTCGCCCTGGTCGGCTTCCTGATCCAGCTGACGACCTCCACCTTCACCTTGGGCTTCAGCCTCTTCGTTCTCTTCGTCGGGGGCATCACCTTCTCCTTCATCTGCTTCACGTTCTTCCGGCTCGCCCGAGTCTTCCTCATCATCCCCGTTCTCGCCGTCAGCCTGCTCCTGCTTGTTGTCGGCATCTGGTTGCTGTTCTTCGTCTCGAGATCCCTCGGCGGGTTGCTCTTGCTTTTGCTTCTTGTCGTCAGCAGCGGCCGAGTCGTCGGCCTTGGGGACCGAATCAGCTTCCTTGCCATCAGCATTGTCGGCACCGAGATCCTTATTTGTCTTGTCCTCGGCTGAGTCCTTCTTGTCCTCCTCCTCCTCATCATTGCCATCCCAGACCTTCTCGTCAACTGCGTTTGGGTCGAGAGGGTCGACATCACCAACAGCGTCTTCAGGCTGCTCCTCGTCGCCATCTTCACCTTCTTGGTCGCTGCCAGCATCTTCATCTCCATCAACGCTGATGTCCTCGAGGTCACCGCCAAAGTCATTGTCGGCTTCTTTGGCATTTTTCTCGCGTTCCATCTTGTCGCCTTCATCGCCCTTGTCGGTTGGATCGTCTTTCTGCAGCTCCTCAATCTCGTCATCGTCTTCCATCTGATCAGTGATGTCCTTGGCACCACTGCCATCACCAAGACCAGTACCACCTTCGAGCTGCTCACCATCGTCACCTTCACCGTCATCGTTCTGCTGCTCCTCGGGAGGCTTGCAGAATCCTTTGTTGGCCAAGGCGGTCATCAGGTGGCAGAGCACGTGGTCAAGCTTGAGAAGACTGCGTGAGAAGTGTGCCGATGCCAACAAGTGGGCTCGCAGCAGTTCCGAGAACTCGTGCAGGAAGGGATAGACTCCGGCCAGCTGCACTTGCACGGTTTGCTCAGCTTCGACATCCCTTGCGATCTGCTGAGCCATCTCGAAAAGCTTCTGGACTTCAGCGAGGACGGAAGAGGATCGCAAGATCGCTTGCTGTGATTGCAAGCTCTGTAGCTCAGTTGAGATGATCTTGTCAGAAAGGCTGTCCGATTCGTCATCGGCTGCCTCCTTCTCGACAGCAACAGGTGCGTTGCCGGCCCGGCGAACATCTTGAGCCACCTGCAGCACGGCAGAGATGACCGTGCTGGCCTGCTGAGCAAGCTCCTCCGGCTGATAAGCTCGCTTCAGTGGCGCCTCGAGTGAGGCAAAGCACTGCTCGATCAAGGCAGGACCGGCCGCTGCCCATTTCCAGACAGGAAATAGGAGCGATTCCAGTGCGGGCACAGAGTCGACGTGAATGCGCAAGTCTTGCTCGATCCCCTCGATCAGGGTGCGACTAGCTACGATGTTGGCGCGCTCTTGCTCGGTCAGGAAGAAGAGGCTCTTCACGCCACGAACCGGTGCAGTCTTGGCGATCATCTCGACTTGCGAAGCGCGCTTGGACAGCTCAGCCGACAAAGAGGGAAGACAACCAATGAGTACATCACTAGCAGCTGGTGGGAATGCAGAGGTGGCCAAGAATTTGGGAGCTTGCGTGTTGATCTCGTCCAAAGCGTTTGCAAGTCGAGCGAGGAAGTCGGCTAGAGCTTGGAATGGCGATGATTCGGCAGCTCGGGTCACAGTGCCCAAAGCAGCACTGTGTAGGGCGTGCATGCGTCCGGTCAAGTCTTCCAGAGAGGACAGCGTCGCGAGCTCAGAGTGCATACGATCCCTCTCCTGCAAAACGAGGTTCGTGATGTGCTCGACGTAGTTGACACCGCGTTGAAGTTCTGCAGTTGAAAGGTCAGCGCTATGACCCTGCAACGAATCACGCACTTTTGGCAGAGTGGCAAGCAAGCGGAAGTAGAGCCTCTCCAAGGTTGCAAAGGGCTCATCCGAGAGTGACTTGGGGCAAGCAGCCAACAACGCAGGTCGCGTGTAGATGTGCATGACACTCTGGTTCACAGCTGCAACGTCAGTCTTGAGGAACGAGCTGAGACCGATGCGACGAAGCTCCTTGAGCAGATCGGACCAGGCTTTGCGCTTGCGAGCGGTCAAATTCTTGATTGCCTTTTCATTGTCTTCCTTGGAGAAAGCCGGTGTAAGCTTGGCGAGCTGCTGCTGGCGGTCGACTATCTCGTCGGCAAGGTCAGCCACACCAGCGGAGGTTGCCGTTGAACGGAGCAGCGTGGGCCAAAGTCGATCGCCGCCCATCTTCTCAAGAACTACAAACGTCTTGGACAGGTTTCGGATGTGCTCGGGAGCCAACTCACTCGTGCTTGCAAACGTTACTGCCTCGGTCCACGCCTCGCTGGCCACACTGAGCGTCCTGCGCTGGCCATGTGGGTCAAGAGACAATGCAGGAATGTCTTTGCGCGACAATGCGTCCAAGTGAGACGCCAGCATGGGATCCACTGGCTGACGCAAGACATCTCGGAACTTGCGGAGAGTCTTGTGCAACTGTCGATGCGACTTTTGCGCCGATTGCTTGAGTGCGTGAATGTTGATGTCTTTCCAGCTAGCAAGCTTGATAAACCCAAGAACGTCTTTCTCGAGGGCGGCTCGCTGGGTCTGTAACGTGGTCGAAATACGTTCGTCGAACTGGCGGAAGAAAGTCGTAACATTGGACAAGACGACTCCTATCTCCTTGAGGCCGAGACTCTCCTTTGGTGGAGCAAGACGTACGAGGCGTTCAACAAAGTTGCCGAACGATTCCAGAAGCGACAGACGGGCTTCGAACTGTCCCAGTGGACTCGATCGGATGAACTGGTCGACGGCATCAATAAGCTGCTCGACATGCTCCTTGAAAGCTTCAGGGCTGTCAGCTGAAGCTCCACGCGTGCCGCGAACGACAATTTCGTATACTCGGAACCACCATTCGCCAAGCTCTTCCTGGAAATTGCGCGCTTGTGTGTTGAGCAGCTCTGCCCAGCACGACAACTCGAGTCGCCTCCACTCGATGATCTGAGCAGAGATGCGTTCGCGATTGGCCTGGATCGACGTTTCCGAGCTGGCGAAACCTTCCCAGTCCTCAGTGTGTGTGAGCAGCTGCTCCAAAGCGCTGAGCATTTTGGCTACGGGACTCGCCGATTCGAGCTGCAAAATGGCATCGCAGCGGTCGCGGATGTGCTGGAGGACCATCTGTTCCGGCCAGTCTTGGATCAAGACGCCGAGTCGAGCTCGAAGCTCCTCGACGATTGCTGTAGCCTTACGCACTTCCGCAGGTCGCGGGTCAAGGTAGAAGTTGAAGTCCTTCGCCGTCTGATTCGAAGCAAGTTGGTCATCGATGGCGGCCGAAAGACCAAATGCGGCACCAATCTGATCAAGCGACTCGTGCCAGTCTTCGTGATGCTTGCGCATGAGCTTGGTCACCAGCGCATCACGCTCACGATGGTACATGTCCGACGCAGCCTTGCGCGAAGGTGGACCAAAGATGGCCATATGCGCTTGCAGCACGGCAGGGAATCGGGGAGGAGGCAGCAACATGCCTTTGAAGCGGGCTTGCTCCTCTCCGTTGTTCGCAGCTGCAGCTCTGGGTCCCTCGAGGACATCGTCGTCGTACTCAGGGAACAATGCGTGGAACTCTCGCTCTTCAGCGTCGGCGTCCAGCTCGATTGACTCTTCGATCTTGCGCGACTTGTACAAGCTCGTATTCTCCTCTTCTTCGCGCTTCGCACGTTCACGGTCGAGAGACCAAAGCTGGAAGATCCTTTCGTAGCTGCGACTGATGTTGCGCAACGTGCTGGCATCTTCGAGCACTTCGATGCCGAGAGCTGCATTGTCGTGAGCGACGGCGGCGGTAGAGGTGATCAAGAGAGAAGCAGAGACGTCGGATCGTGCTTGCAGCTGACCAGTGAGGTCGATCTGTCGCAGCAAGGCTGAGCTCTGAGCAGTTGGGAAAGTAACCAGAGCTTCAACAATTTCCGCACGCTGCTTGACATCGGCCGATGCAGATGCTGTGCGAGCTGCCTGCCTGACGAGGCGCAGACCCAGCTGCAGCTGCAGAAGCGATGCGATGATAGGCTCGACCATGTCGCGCAAATCAGCAAACGTCTTGCGAAGGCGGTCGCCGAACGAAAGAATACTGGCTTGCAAACTTGCCTCTCGCTGCTCTGCCTGCTCCGAAAGTCCATCGACGAGAGCCTGAACCAGATCGGCTACTCGCTCGGCAGTCACCACCTCCTTCAAGAACGATGAAGTTTCGCGGTAGAATTGCGACAGGAGTCGCAAATTGGGCTTGCGCCAGGCCTGATCCCGGTCAACACCTTGAACTGTGAGCAGTACCTTGCTCTCCTCGATTTGGGTACGCAGATCGCGGATGACTTGATTGCTGGAGTCACCGGTCACAATGGCTTCAGCGTACGACTCGAGCTCGAGTGCATTTCGGAGCTGTGTTCGGCAGAAGTCGCCAAAGTCGGCCATCGTTCTGCGAGCGACGATGGGATCGAGGGCAACGTTGGGCAAGTAAAGACGTAACATGATGAGAGACACGGCGATCCAGGCTCGGCCAAGGAGCGTTTTGTCGTACTCCTCGCCAGTGCGGTTCAGCATCGGTGTCAAGTCAGTCTCGAGGAAGGCAGTCCAGTCAGAGAGAGCGGCTGCTGAGGTTTCTGCCAAACGACCTTGGCTTGCCTCTTGCAATGCCTTCAGAGCCGAGAAGCACTGATCAACGGCCTGTGGATGCTTCCACTTGGGCAGATCATGCTCTGCCAGGTCCTTGATAGCAGCGTTGTAGAGCGTCTCGGAAACGAAGCACACGAAACGGACCAAGATCTGTTCCAGCTTCTCAGCGCGAGAACACGAGCTGGCGGGAAGCGCAGCTCCGACGGTCTTGATCATGCGTGCCACCGAAGCATCGTGGTGAGTCTTCTCCAGAAGTGACCTGTTGCCGAATCGCGATTCAAACAGTGCACGCAGCGAGGCGGGCCGCAAGAGGTCTGCAGGTCCATCGCCAGCTGACGCAAGTGCATTGTTGATGGGCCAGAAACGTCGGATCCAAGCAAAGTCAGACAGCAGGGCGTTCGACTTGGGAGCTGCCGAGTCCAAAGCCCACAAGGCTGCTTTGCAGGACGCAGCAGCGGCCTGAATCGAAGGACTTGCATGAGACTCGAGCAGATGCATGACGAGTCTCATCCTCGAGGCCTGCGACCCGTCGAAGAGGCAGTCGGGTGTTTTGATCGACACTTCTGCGATGTTGAGGAGCGTAGCCTCGGCGTTCACCGAGGATGTGGATTTGCGTAGCGCCTGATCTGCAATGACAGCCTTGTTGCCTGCGGATCTGACCATCTTCAAAGTCTGCCATCCGAGCTGCATCATGTCCTTCAGTTGAGCAGGGGCAGCAGACTGCTTGCCTGCAACACAGAGAGTGGCAGCCACATCGAGGGCATTCTTGAGCAGATCACCCGATGCAGCGGGAAGCAACGCTGCTTCGTCGCAGATGAGACGGTAGAGGTTCGTCTGCATGCCTTCATCAGCGCCGAAGAGAGCCCAAATTGGCAAGAGTGCCTTGCCTGACGTCAACTGCAGCGAGCCGCCAAGGAGTTCGATCGTCGCGATCAGGTTGGCATCGCCCTCAATGCCTCCAACGTTGATCTCCCTCATCAAGTGCGACATGAAGCGCACAAGGATCTGCATCGATGAGAAGTCCAGCTCGGTCGACGAGCAGAGGGTTTGCAGGTACTCGGCTGATCGCAAAAGGAGATCGACTTGACGAAGTGTCGATGGCGGGTAAGAGGTAGCATCTGCCCTCTGCATCTGTGCTAGCACCATTCTGTGCACCGCCACGACCAGCGGGAAGACATTTCGCACTGCGGTTGTAGCCTGGTCTTCATCGTGAACCAAAGCGGTGCTGCTGAGTCTAGCCGAACGCTCTAGAATGCTGAGATCCTGCAGGCGCTTCGATGCAGCGACTTCGAGGGTCTGTCTTGCCTGAAGTCGATGCAGCATAGCCACCAGGAGGAGGTGGACAGCTTCAGTGGAAGGACCGCTGGACTCAAGCAGGTGCGTAACATTGTCATCGTAGCGAAGGTCGATGGCAAGGCTGTTCGCTAGTTCCTGCGAGATACGCTGCGTTTCAACCAGGTCTTGCTGAAAAGCTTGTCTCGACAATTGCAGAGGCTGAGCTGACGAGGTAATCTCTTGAAGGAGCGCCGCCGTGCTGTCTGGCAGCGAAGTCAAGCAGCGCTTGGCCACCTGCCAGGTCAACGCGAGAGCCTGAGGCGAGCTCAAGCGGATCAGCAAGGATGCACCAGCTTCGGAAGCCGCTCCATCAATACCGGCCAGGTACAGAGGCAGAGCTGCGGATGCCAGCGACGAGTTGATCAGTGTCAATTGACCGGCAGTCCAAACGGCTGCTTTGCGCTGCAGCGATTGTGCCGCGTCGAGCACTTCACGAGGCTCCTCGAGGCCGTGCTGTGCCTTCTGCGCGCGAATGGAAGCGTCCATCAGCTCGCGCTGAGTCGAACGCGAGATCTTGGATGACGATGTCGCATCGGTAGCACACAGCGTCGACAACCTCTCCAAATCACTAAATGCAACCTCAGGTTGTGGCAAGAGTGCGATCTCGATACCTCGGTTCCTCATCGCACGGGACAGTTCTCCGTGTCTTGGGTCCAAGCACATGAAGACGCGGAAGTTAGGGTGCGGTCGGACGACGGGGACCTTGCCGTCGACGACGCCGCGCTCGCTGATGACCAACGAGCCGTTGACCTCGAACAGCGAGTTGAGACGATCGAGCACCGATGCCGAGCACAAGTTGGCATTGTCGAGCATGAGCCAGTGACCTTCTTGCAGAGCTCGGAGCAGAGGTCCGTCGATCCACTCGAATCGGCCAGTCGACTGCTTACTCAACCCAGCACTCTGCATCGCTTCGATCGCGACTGCAGAGGCATCCTCCAGGGCCTTGCGGAAGGTCTCGTCTTCGATCTCGCTCGTAGCGACTTGAACAGCTTCAAGCGCACGCATCAGGCTGTCGGGGGCAAGGGAAGCTCCAGAGATGCCAGCGGCACCGTTCAGGGCTTCCTTGGCGGTAAGGAAGGCGGAGTACTGCGCGCTGCCGGCTGCGACGACTTGTTCAGAGATACGGTGCATCTCGAGCAGCAAATTGGTCAGCACGTGTCGCGATCGAGCTTGAGGATCGTACTGTTCGAATGTGCCGATCAAGTCCATCGTGTCAGTGCCCGAGTTCATCTGAAACTCTTCGAGACGAGCACCGGCCAACTGAGCCAGCAACCGAACCAAGCTCGTCTTACCGCTACCCGTAGGTCCAACGAGGATAGCAAGCCACTCTTTGTGCACGCAATCCATCAAAGCTTCGAGAACAGGAAGCTGACTCTGCAGAAGCACGAGGCGGTGGTTCTGAGATTCCAAGGCGGGCTTGCGCTGCATCACGGCGTGACCGACACGCACGTGGCTTGGGGTGATGGTTGAGACGACGCGCGAGTCGATTGACGAGCTGTTGCCAAAGGATTTGCGGAAAAGCTCACGAGCTGCTTGACGGTCCGAAGCTGTGCGGAAGCGCTGGATATAAAGCGAAGCAAGGTGCTCGATGGGGTCGCCAAGCTTGTTGAGACCCAAATTGGAGTGAAGCAAGTCGAGCCATCGCATGAGATCTCGCAAGTTGAACTCCCAAGGCGCTCCGATGCGACCGAAAGAGTGCTTGACGACGACTTCGTGGTGCAAGTCGAAGTTGAAGCGGATCATGTTGCGAAGCTGCTGGGTGTCAAAGTCGGGGTAGAGATGCGTGCTGATGGCGAGGATGTCATCGCCGGTCAGCTCTTCAATATGAACCTTGATGAACCTGTTGAGGAACGACTTGGGAAGACCCTTCCTGCCTCCTCC
The DNA here is from genome assembly GCA_037039655.1 of Pseudozyma sp. M118-08B. Classification (NCBI taxonomy): domain Eukaryota; kingdom Fungi; phylum Basidiomycota; class Ustilaginomycetes; order Ustilaginales; family Ustilaginaceae; genus Pseudozyma; species Pseudozyma sp. M118-08B. Next base: position 6,912 of record JAXQGJ010000035.1, on the reverse strand, counting down.
TTGATGATGAGGATTCTGAGCTGCAAAGATGCGGAAGTTGGGATGCTTCGTGAAAGATCGACCAAGCTCGGGCACGTAGACGCTTCCACGGTGGTCGAGACACGAGTTGAGACCTTCCAGTACGGTCTGAGACGCTAAGTTCATCTCGTCGAGGAGCACCCACTCGCCCTGCTGCATAGCGGTCAGGAAAGCAGCGTCACGCCAGGCAAATTCTCCTGGTCCTCCACCTTCGAGCGGCATATCAGATCCGAACAAGTCGACAAGCTCAGTTTGATCCGACAGATTGATACGAGTCAACGGGCGACCAGCAGCAGCAGCGAGGGCTGTGATCAAACTCGTCTTACCGGCACCTGGACTTCCTTCAAGCAGAACCGACTTTCCTGGAACAGAGAGGGCTCGTAGCACTCGCATCGCGTTCGAGGCTGATGTCTTGGCGCCGAAGCTGAACGAACCACGTCCGTGAGCAGGCAGAGCAAAGCTTCCACGTGCGATGGAGAAGGGGCCGATCCTCAATTGTTCATCGTTGACAGCAACATCGAAGAGGCTGGCGAGCTTCGGGTCGTATTCTTGAGGTGCGATCAGCTCAGCTACCTTGTCCAGGCAGCGGTCTCTTAGCTGTCCGAGACCGCCAGCAGTCATGGCAGCAGTGGCAGGCAATGCACCGAGACCGTCAATGATAGTCAACGAAGCACCGTGAGCAAAGGCAAGCGCAGGATCCAGAGCAGCGTTGGCAGACAGCTCGTTCATGAATGATGCCCATGTCAAAAGATCTCGCAATCCAAGACCAGACTGATCACGCCCGCCGATCTGATGGATGAACCAATCGGAGAAGTCGATGATAGGCTCTGTCCAAGCAGTAAGGCTTGCATCCTTCCACTGAGCGTTGATGATCTGAATCAGATCGCTTCGGATGTCGACATGCGGCACCCAAATCTCGGTGAATCGGTTACGAAGAGCGGGTGACAGCTCCTTCTTTCCATAGTCGCCGCCAGGATTCATCGTGGCAAGCACCTGGAAGCCGTCAGCGCCTGTGATCTGGGATGACGAGATGTCTGCTTCCGAGCTCAACTGGCTAGATGAGGTGGCCCGCTCTGCAAGCACCAAGGTTCGCGCGGGTTCGAGAACACTGTTGAGACGCTCCAGAACGCTATCGTCTGCCAACGAGATCTCGTCGAGGAGGATGTGGTCACCAGCCCGCATGGCTTGCACCAACGGACCGTCTTGCCACTCGAACAGCGCGGTGGCCTGGTAAACGCTGCGTACGGCGCTTCGAAGCATCTGACGAGCCTCGTCCTTCTGTGCTTCGTCGAGCGAGGCAAAGTATTCCTGCTCCTTTACGAGGACTGCTTCGATGAACGAGGAGACATCCTCGAGCTTGCTCTCCGCGGTCAGATCGTGGGCGATCTGCAGGGTGTTGAGGGCTTCGATGCAGACGGCTTTGGCCGAGCCTTGCTGTGCGGCACGGTTGCGCAGAGGACGTTGACCTCCCAAGAGATCGGCGGTGTCAGTGTTCTGGTGACAGTTGACGCAGTGCAGTTCGCGGCCGAAAGCGGTGGCAAGTACCTCGCAGACCGAGGTTTTACCAGCACCGGTCTCACCAACGAGCAAGACGGGCTCGTTATATCGCAAGCTGGTCGCAACGAGACAGAGCAAGCGCTGGAAGGCTGACGTCCTAACGATGCTGGTGTTTGACAGGGCGCTGATGATAGCACCACCAAGCCCATTGCCCATCCTCGCCAATGTGGCCTCGCTATCAGGTCCCTCGATCCTGTACATAGTGTCGATGTTGAGCTTGACGCGCATGACCTTCTCGATTACTTCCTTGACGGTCTCCTTGTCGTCCGAGCGTCGCGCTCGTTCAGCAATGAGCATGTATCCGTTCTCTGCAAGCTGCTGGTAGCCCACAGCCTCACGATTACCCCAACGGAAAAGATCACGCAGCGTCACGAAGGCTTGCTTGGTTTCGAAGACGCGACCAGCCTGACGACGTTTCTGCAGCTCCTCAAAGACACCGACGATTCGGGACGAGTAAGAAGGGGCGATCTTGCATCGGTTGGTCAAAATGGTCTCGAGCTCGGCACGAGGCACATCGTCAAAGTGGAGTTCAAGGAAGCGGTTTCGGAAAGCACGACTCAAAACCTTCCTTCCGGCATAGAGACCTGGCGGGTTCTGTGTGGCGAAGAGCATGAAGTGTGGGTGAGGTTTGACTACCTCACCCGTCTCTGGGATGACGAGCTCACGATTGTCGTCGAGAAGACGATTGAGCGCCTCGAGCACATCAGTAGGAGCCAGGTTGAGCTCGTCCAATACGATCCAATCGCCTCTTCGAAGCGCCTTGACGAGCAATCCTTCCTGGAAGCTTAGCTTGCCCGAGTCCGGGTCAGAAGCGTACGAGCCAATGTATTCTTGAATGTCGGTGTGCTCGTGATTGTTGATTCGGACGAAGCGGTGACCAGTGCGGCGTGCTAGATATTCGACAGCACTCGTCTTACCGGCTGAAGTGGGACCCTGGATGAGGACAGGGAAGCGACGCGTCAATGCTGCTCGCGACAAGCCTACGAGCTTGCTCTGCACCGAGGGAGTCAAGATGTAGTCCTCGGCGGCATCGAGCGGCGAGGGACCAGTGGGAAGCCAGAAAGGCCCGACTTGCACAAACTCGCCGTCGTCGGCTCCCTTTGGTGCTGGAGGAACAAAGGTGGCGACAGCACGAGCATTCTTCGCCTTGGACAGTGTGTGTTTCTCGATAATGGCTCGCACGATCCTTGCGCTAGCATCATCAAGAAGCAGCGTGAAAGCCATGACGAAACCTTCCCAGAGACTGCGTCGCAGACCATATTGAGGCGTGATATCGGTGGCAAAGGTCAACGCACGCGAGAGGGTACGGATCGAGTAATGAGGTCGCTGGTTGGCGCCGTCAGCGAGTTGATGCTGCTGTGCCAGTCGTCGAATCTCTGCGTAGCATTCGGCCACGTCCATAACAGCACCTCGGTCGCCCAGCGCGTGTTCGCCTATATACTTCTCGACAATGGCGATGAGCGCGTCGCGGTCAGAGTCCGGGCTGGGCACGTACAGCTCTGTAAAGCGAGATCGCAAGCTTGCAGGCAGATCCTTCTTTCCGACATCGGTAGCGGGGTTCATGCAAGCAAAAAGACGAAAGTTGGGATGCCTGGGAATGGGATCCAGATCACCGCGCTCGGTAAGAGTGATGCTCGAGGTCGCAGATTGAAGAAGGCCAGTGAGACTGTCGAGTGTCTCTGCTGCGGCCAAGTTAATCTCATCAAGCAGAATCCAGTCACCTTGACGCAATGCCTTAACGAGAGGACCCTCGACGAAGGAGAAAACAAGATTCTTCTTTTTACTTCCGTGCTGAAGGCCAAAGTCCCTTGCCTTTGCATCGAGCTCGATCCATTCGCGATCGAGCTCGGCCTCAGCGCGTGCATCGTCAACGTCGGCAGGCGACCCTTCAGTAGCGCCACGTTCGGTCTTGCGCTTCTTCCTCGAGCCAGAGCTGGCGCGACCATCAGCTTCGGCGGTGGCGATGCTGTCATCTGCGCCGTCCTCGATTCCATTCTTTGCTGAGCCCTTCTTGCGCTGCGATGCCATCTTGGCGGACTCGCGCCACAGCAGAGCCAGGCGCGACCATTTGCCTGCAACGAAAGCTTTGCGTTCAGCGTCGACGAAGCGAGCATTGCGGCGAGAAGAGAAAGTACGGGCGAAGAGCGAGCTCCATTGATCGTGCAGCTCGGTGGCAGGAACCTTGGGATCGAGAGGCTTGAAGGCACCGAGGAGATCGCCACTTTCGGTCTGTTGACTGAGGTTGAGCGCGATCATAGGCTGGCCGAGAAGGGAGGCAAGATGTTGGACTACGGTGGTCTTTCCTGTACCTGTCTCACCAACGAGCAAGACAGGCTCAGCTAATGCTGTTGCCACTGTCAACCTCTCGAGCAACAGCAAGGAGGGCTTGGTCATGGCAAACTTCCTCGAGACAGGAGCAGCACGCTTTGCCGTGGCCTTGGATCGGCGAAGCAGCTCGCATCGTCCGACGCGGATGAGACTAGAGTCAGCGTCAGAAGGCCTGCCAAATGCGTTGCTGTCAGACATGGCGTCAGCCGACCTGACGGAGAGTTCGGGAATACGCTGCTTAAGTGACCACCATGCGCGTTCGCTAGTGAGACCGAGCTCTTCCGCGAGAAGCTCTACCAAAGCACCGTACCGATCGACGTTCTTACCATTGACTGACTTTGTTGCTTGCGCTGGAGCGGTTCCAGACCCGATAATGACTGCGTCTTGTGCCGAGGGAACAGAGCCGAGGAAGATATCGCATGCCTCGATGAAGATCTCTTCTTGCTGGACAGGGTTGCTGAGCGGATCAGCGAGCAGGGCATGTTCAGCAGACAAGAGGCGTTCGACACGGCGGCACCACTTGATCAAGTCTCGCAGAGTAGCAGTACGTACGCTTCCAGCGCTGGTGCCTGCGCCTTTGGCACCGGCTTGAGACGATGCAGCGGAAGGCTGAGTGGCTCGTTGAAGCTTGTACCAAGTCGCGACCAGGCGGTCGACAAAGTGGGAGTGCTGTCCTGTGAGGCGAGGAAATTTGTTCCTAAGAATGCTGCTGACGTCGCCTTGAGTGGGCGCATCGATGTATACTTCGGACCAATGAGAGCTGCCGAGGAAAGTGGCGCTGGAAGGAACGTGTCGGGCCGAAGATGCAACCGATCTTGTTGCGAAGAGTGCGAATCCTGGACCAGCAACGACCTTTCCACGGGTTCCGAGGTCGACAACGGCGTGGGTGCCAAGCGCCTTCGTTGGACCAAGCTGCTCTACAATACGTGCTACTGTGCTGAGAACCTCGGAACCAGCTTTGTCGATGTCCTCCAACACCACCCATTTGCCCTGACGAACGGCTCTTGTAAGCGCGCCCTCTGTCCATTCGAACTTTCCTGGTTCTGTTGGGCTCGAGACGAATGAGCCGAGAAGCTGCTTGGCATCGATACCAGACTGATCACCGAGCTGGATGGTGAGGAGATGACTGCCCATCAAAGCTACTTGGGCGCCTTTGAGAAGCTCGGACAGATGTCGGATCAAGGTCGACTTTCCGCTGGATGGCGGTCCCGAGAGCAAGATAGGGTAATTCAAACTGAGGCGGAGGGCGAGCTCCGAAAGCGACGCTGTGATGCCTGTTGTTTCGATGAATTGATCCTCCACTGATGGTGCGCTGCTGATCTGAGCACGAGGAGAGCATGATAGAAGAACGCCACCGATGCAGCAGACTTCAGGTGAGAGATCAGTGAGGGAAAGCGCAGCGTGTTTTCGTTCCGTTGCGTTGTTGGCATGATTGGATGAGCTGCCAGTGACAGCTGGCGAAGGAAGATACTCGACCTTGCGAGCAGCCACCAGAGCTCTTGCTTGCTCAAGGCGCGCAAACTCTTCTGCTTCGAGTGTCCATACGTTGATGCCTGCTGGTTCGAGAGCGAGGGGCGCCACTGCGTCGATGTTGTATGCGTCAGAGCTGTCGACAGAGCTGAGAGCTAGACATTGTTGCTGCAGATCGAGTCGCGACTTTTCGCTGATACCCTGTTGCAAGCTGAAGAAGTGAAGGGCGAGAAGGCGTGTTGTGACTGTTTCGGAGTCGCTCGTGGCTAGAACGGTGTGATGAGCCCATTGAACATACGATCGGCCGACCTCTCCGGTGAGACTGTGGGGCGCAGCAGCGACAATGCGGTAGAGGTCGAGCAAGAGCTGGTTGCGTACTTCAGGCAGCTCTGATGCGATGGTCTGTAGGAATGTTCGGAATGCTTGCGAGTCGATGAATGTAGAGAGGAGGTCATGAATTTGAGGAAAGACGCCAACAAGAAGCGCAAAGGTGTGAAGGACTTTGGCAGATACTTCGGTGTTGTTCTCTGTGTCGGTTCTGCTATCGACCTGCCTCAGGCATCGTGCAATGAGATCGAGCAACAAAGGCTTGAAATGAGCTGCGATCAAGAGCGAGCATGATGGCGATAGGAGGAGACCGGCGATATGGTTGAGTGCATCGGAGGTCGAGACGCCATCATCGATGGCCGCGATAGTATCCCGGAGCACGTCTTGAGCAGGAGCCTCGAACTCGTCGATCAAAGCTCCTAAGCTTGCGTGGATGTCAACGTCCAGGGCAGAGCGATGTGCGGTCGAGCTTGATGCCTCGGCATAAACGGCCCCCGCTGTTGGATCTGTGACGAGTCCCATGATGTTTTGAGCCAGGTGCTCCGTTTGAGTGTACGAACCCAAAGTTATGCTGAAAGATTGACTGCTACCATGTGATATCGAGATGATGGCATTAGAGAGTCGAGCTAGCGTCGTTGTAGGTCGATGCCACCTGTCTGGTGTGGGGCTTGTATGCGTTCAGCAAGAGGACGGTGTGACTTCTCTGTAGATTGTAATGATCTCTTGTCGGTGAAGCACTACCTGTAAGCAAGGTATGATGGGTGTTGTGATGCTGTTTGTAGCAGGGTCGTACAAAGGTATGTCCTGAGCGTTCTTGTGTAACTTCAACTCAGACTCAGACTGAGTAAATTTGATTTCTTCTGAGAACTTTTCTTCTTTCTTCACCTCCACCGCGTCTTCAAAGGGTCCGGAAATTTTACCTTTTTCTGCTTTTTTGTGTGCTCTGAGCTGAAGCCAAAAATCACAAGCAAACAAAAAAAAAATAATTAAGGGTCAGAGTGGGGCAAGCCGATTTCCGAGATTCGAGTCTAGCTTTTTTTTTGGTTTGTGTGTGTGAACGACACCATCTTGAGAACTTGTTGCGCTGCTCATCATCATTCACCATACGCTCTTCATTAGCTGATTCGCTAATATTAAGATGTCTGCGCTACCTGGTAAGCTTCAACACTCGATACTGCTCGCTGCTGTGCTCGAAGATCCTCCGCTAACCGT
>JAXQGJ010000349.1:0-18361 GCA_037039655.1 Pseudozyma sp. M118-08B | reverse complement strand
TATAATAGCTTAAAAAATACTTTTAAAAATGTTTCTGATGCAGTTGATAAAAATCTTCAAGAAGCTGGAATAAATATGTGCCCCTCACCGTACCCCTCATACTTGGCTCATCGGTGCGCTTTTGCCGACGATCGACCAGACTTTACCCTCCTTGAAGCGAGCGCTGTCAGACTTTGCCGAGGCTACTCCCTCTCCTTGACGCGACTATGGTACCAAAGGCTGAACAATGGCTATCTCTGGACGTTCCGCGAGAGGTCTCGGCCTGAGAACTCATAAGACACACGCCTTTGGGCTCCGAGACAATCGTAACAATGGGTGACTTCTGGCTCGGGAAAGTGCAGTGAAATGACGCGACCATACTGCGGATTGGTAAAAGCGCCTGATAAGGAGCGAGACTCCGCAATTTTTACGATTACGATATCGTCGGTCCTTCTCGTGGTCGCCGTACGCTGGAAACGTGCGCTAAGCTAGATCCTCTCATTGCCCCTACTCATCAGATGTAAACACATTCTTGTGGCTAAGGATTCAGAGCAAGCAAGCACCTGCAGCAGCTGTTTGATACATCATTGTACTGTCTCCTCGACGCTTTCGCTCGTCGCACTTGCTGTTAGATGTTTAGAATTACAAGTCAGAAAGCGGTGACGGTCGCTGATTGCAGCTCAAGACGAGGAGACCATTTCTAAGCTCTAAACGTATCGTACTAAGAGCTCTTCGTTCCCCACCTTTCCGTTCGCTCGCCTTCTCACGCGCGCTGCCAAACACAAGGTCGCGCTAACTTCCCAGCTTGTCTCAGTCAAAAAGAGCATTGCAGCAACTTCATCGGGCCAGTCTTGACAGCCTCCGCATCACATTATCAAGCGCCAAAGGTCACCATCGAGGGCGCATCGAAAGCGCTTAGCAACTGCAAGGGGGATTCGCTAAGCGCGTTTGTGAGGCGCGTACATTTACCCTCGCCGTGTCAGAAACGGTATAACCGCCAACCTCGGCTAACGTGAGGCTTCCCTTCAGGCACGCAATCAAGCTGGCTTCTCCCCGCCTTTCTGTTCCCAATACGACTTACGCCCCACCCGCACGCAGCATTCAAAAGATGCCTCGCATACTCGAGACACAGTAGAAATGCTCATCTTGAGTGTGGTCCGGGACATGCTACGCTCAATATATCAAGCCAGTGACGTAGAGGCTCCAGGATTACATCTAAAGCGGCCTGACCACGGAACAGATTTCAACTCATCTAGTCGGAAGAAAGCGAGGCGGATGAGTGATTCGCAAAACGCCGTAATGGGTCGTCGGTCAGACGTTATCTGGAGCGGCAAAGCTGAGGAGGAGGTGGGCGGACGCTCTGCGCTATGCGCTGCTCGATCGGAATGCGCGCTTCTATTTCTTCTACGGATCGCTCACTCGGACCTGTGCGAACAAACAGCGCGAATTTCATCTTCGCACAAAAGCAGAAAAGGGTCATTGACGGAACAGATCACCTGCATCTACTTGCATGCATACTCTCCCACACGTGGCTGAACCATCGAAAAGTCTCATTCACTCACATTCGGACTTGTCTCTGCGACGCTCGATGTGATACAGACCAATCACACATACCCTGGCCGCTCCATGGCAAAGACAGAGGACAAGCTTCCTTCGAATCGATCCGACTTCCGCCACAACCGACGGAGCACAAAATGTCGAAATGGATGCGCATGATATCGAAACTTATCCGAAGTGAAAGAACTGCACGATCTGAGCTCGGCACGGCGTTACCGAACATGAACTCATTCATTTGAAGCAACACATGAATTGCATGTTGCGCTCCATTCGCTTCAGCCTTGGTTTCAGGCTCGGCCCCCCTGCTAACTTAGCACGCTAAGAGCGGGACGGGTCTGGACGCAATTGGGTCGAGTAGTCGAGAAATGAATAAAGTGCTAGAAGCGAGACTGGATTCCAAAGAAAAGCTCTCAGGCGAGGCGCAATCCTCGCAGCAGCAAGCATAATTCGATCGTTGCTCCCTCATCGTTCCGCCTCCCCGTCGTCGTCGGAGAATAGTTTTTTCCTGGATTGACACCAACCTGTTCAGTCGAGCGGAGACTATGCAAGGTCGGAATGTCCGAGCTTGCCTGATGGTCTCGCAACAAATCAACGCCAAGGAGGAGGTCGGAGCTCACCTTCGTTTCAGTTCATACTATCGCACAGGCCATCGGTAGGTTCGATCATCCCCATCAGATTGAGCCAGGTCGGTGTCCATCTGATGTGTTAAAGCGATTTCTGGCGTCTCCTCGGATTGAGTTGAACATTGCCGCATTGACAAGCTTGGTCAGGTTTGCGCTCATCGAACATCTGCACAGGTCCCCGGCCTTCGAACGGGGATCGTGCTGCCAAACAGTCACGTACCTAGTACGGATTCCTGCTAACAATGAAGCGGTTCCCGGCGACTCAAGCCTTCCCTTCTCATTGTCAAAGACGGTCTCGGCGTGGGCAAAGAACCGCATACTGCACGTAAGGATCACAGTCAAGAAGGAAACCACATGCTGTACCGCCAACCCGCCGTAGAGATGCAGTAAGGTACCAACTCAGACCGGTCAAGTTTGACGATTTGCAGCAGGAACTTGCAGCAGGAACAGGGCATCCTTCGCAACGACGACTTATGGGTCATTTAAGGCCCAGTAAGGGAGGAACGAAGCCTCTTCTTCTCACCGGACTTGGCTGACTTTGAGCGTTTTGTCGAACGCCTAAAACTCCAATTAGGACTCGAATCACGATCTCAAAAAGCTTACATGTCAGGGAAGACAAACCGCACTAGTAACTTTCACACCCCGCTTGCGGTCTTGCTTGCTTGCTTGCGGGTCGTCGGAGAAGGGACGAACGAGGAAGAGAAGATCTCATCATGCCAAAAACAGTATCACACAAATGATATTTTTTTGCCGAAGCCACTGCACGTCACGATCGAGACGGAATGTCTCGCTTGTCCGGACATCAACGCTTTCCCAAGCTGTCAAAAATTCCACCAACCCCCTTTTTCAGGGTGCGACCATCTTTCTTCTTCTTCTTCTTCTTCTTCTTCTTCTTCTTCTTCCTCTTCTTCTCTTGCTCTTCTGGTCGAGGTCCAGATGTCGAGGATGGAGGCATTGACCACTTCCTCTTGTTGGCTCCCCATCGGAGAACTTTCATTCCGTATCTTGGCTAGACTGGATGTCGGAAATAGCACGCGGTCTTGACGCTTGCGACTCCATAGGTCGTAATCCGACGGAACGTGGGGCTGCCGGATCTCATGTCGAAACGATTCTCCCTTCGGCTATCAGGCGAAGGAGCAAACATTTGTTCCATCAGTCAGGAGTGCAAAGAAGGAAGAGATCAAGATTGCGTTGTCAATCTGTCAAAGGTGACCGATAGGAGACCAACGCATGGCATGAAATCGGGGCGCACATAAGCTGCAGATGGACCCTGGAATCTACCTTTTGCTGCACTTTGGTGTTGACTTTGATCGGCAAAAGACAGCAGGGCCTGACCGTAATTCTCAATCGTCCGTAAAAAAATAGTGTTGGCTTGGCGAAACGCGTCTTAATTTACGCGACACGTCAAACCCTGTCAATACTTCACACCAAAGCCACGCGACCCTCTTATCTCACACATTCCACAGTTTTCTGGTTTATCCGTGGGATGGGAAGAAGCTGCGCTCCTAAAACAGGCATGCTACTTGCCTTGCCTTGCTTTCCTACTTTCGGCATCAAACAATGTCTCGTTTCGGAAAGAGCGAAAGCTTATCAGCGTTCATCTCGCTTTTAGGACGTCGCTCAACATTGAGGAAAGACCTTTTTTTTTGGCCAATACGGCTTTTGTCATGTGCACAAAGGTACCCTTTTGAAAATCTCGATACGGCAAGAGCGGGTTTCACCTTCGCCAGTCCGGATCGTCCTTCGCATCTTCGCATCTTCGCATCTTGCACCAAATCCTACCCAATCCAGCTTGCTTCTCTCTCCTCCTTCCCCAAACGTTGTCGTAATGCGGAGTGAAAGGTTGGTTGATCGCCCTTGCCGGACGCAGGAAGAATGCCGAGCTTCTCCAACGTCGCAATTCAACTTGCATCCATGTCTGCTGAAACCAGAAGCATGTTCGATATGCAACACGAACCAAGTTTGGCAGTCAAAAAGCTACGGAATGGCTGTTGCGTCGACTACCCTCACATCCATGCGGAGACAAAAAGGAAGCGAGGAAGCGAGGAAAGGAGAGTGTAAATGAGAACCGCCCCAACAACAGCCCAGCAACTGCTTCAACGCTACAGGAGCTTCCTCTCCCAAAGACCGACACACATCCATAAGGAGCATAGAAAAAGAAAAGAGGGAATTGTGCAGTCACATTGTAACGTAAGACGTAAAGAGAGTGAAAGTAAAACTGGTAGCTAAACCCGAATGCTTGCCGCTAACCCTGCGCTCGAAAAACACAACCGAATATCAGTCGCTACGATGGCAAGCCGAAAGCTTCAACCGCAGCCTGAAGGTGCTGTTTTGTTGCCTGGACGTAGACCAACAGTCCAGGCATGGCCTCTGGCCTCAGAGCCAACTTTTGCACCATGGGCGTCGACGTAGCTGCTTCCGTCGAAGTTCGACTTCGAACTGCGGCGCTGGCTTGGACGTTGTTTTGGTGGACGCTGTCGACTGATGTACTGGCGCGCCTTGACGCAGACGTGGTGCTATTGCTAGTACTTGTGTCAGGGCGAACGGCGAGGCTTGGTCGTCTATCTTGACCTTGCGCTTTGTTGTTGATGTCGTTGATCTTGAATGGACGAGGGTCTGTCGTGTGCGGAAGGGCAGAGCTTGGTCGATTGCCTTCGATCGAGGTGCGTTTCGATTTCATTATGCTGCTTTGCAACGATATGCGTCTCGCTGCTCGAGCTTCCTTCGGGTCGGGTTTGTTGCCTAGTGGCGAACCAGCTTCCCACGTCGTATCGAGCGAAGATTTGGGTGGCGTAGGCATCCTTTTGCGCTCATCGACACTGCGGTCGGTAGGCATGGGTGGAGGCGTGACTTCAACTTGCGCCAATGCAGCTTCTACTCCTTGGACCTTAATGCCTTCCAACGACGACTTGGACCGCAAGAAGGAGCGGCGCTTGAGATTGAGCGATTTGCGCTTCTGTTTCGTCGCTGAGGAAGCGTTTGAGGGTGTTGAGGGACCACCGTCGATCGAAAACCTTGCTTCGACATTGCTGAGCTCTCTTGGTGGAGTCGAGACGTCCACTACAGCCACGCCGGAGGCAGGTGCGGCGGCCGGGAAGTCATCCGCAGCATTGCTCTTGAACACCTTGAGCAGATCTCTGAGGCCCTGCAACCCTGCACGACTGGCGCTTCGAAGACGACGCTTGGCGCTGCGATTGGGATCGTCGACATTGATTGCATCTAGTGGCACTGCGTTGGCAAGATCAGCGTTGACGCTACTGTTGAGGATGGGAACGGTATTGAAAGGTCGCTCAAAATGCTTTGCTCGGCAAATCTTGCCGTCCTTCGTGTCGTCAAACGTTGCGCTGTCTGGAGTTGTCCTGGATGACCAGGACATTTCCTTTTCGACTAACGTAGACTGCGGGATGGCCAGCGAGAGTTTTGCTTGCCTCTGAGGAGCTTCGTCTCGTGAGTATGTCTCAGAGTGGAAGCGGCCGTGTGATCTGCTGTCCGCCCGAGAAGAAGCAGCAGATGCAATCCTTGTCCCGCCCAGGATGGCTGAAAGAATGTCGATCTCTCTCTGTACGTCTACAATGCGTACGCCGTCGGAAGTAGAAGTAGTGCTTTGACTCGTGCCGCTGGTGCTCCTAGCTCCCAACATTGGAATCTGCTGCAAAGCTGCCGGCTCTAAGGGCGATCTAGGCGGAGCATAGTCGGGCGCATCCGAGAAAGTAGTGCGACGGCTGTCGACTCGTAACGAGAGTGGGGTGTGTGATACAGTATCAACTCTAGCAAATGCATCAGACTCCGATCTTCCCTCGCCAAGTCCGATCAGAACGTCGGCACATTCGAGCCAATTCTGAATGCTATCCTGCACATCCGAACCTCGCTGAGGAGAGTTGGATGCATGCTCCAAATAGCTTGCCTTTAACATCTTCAGCTCCTCAATGCCTTTGGCAAACTCGCGAACCAAGCTAATGTTGTTCCGGATGCCGGTCTGCGCTTTGCTGATACGGCTGGGGATCTTGAGGTCGCTCAGACTGTTGCGGCGGGTACTCTTCTTCGCCGGTGAGGTAAAGGAGGATAGTGCCAGGCTTGACGACGGCAGAACTGGTACGCTCGTATCAGCAGTGGTATTGTTGCGCTTGACCTGACGCAGCCCTACCTCTTGCGAAGGCTTGCTGGCTCGAGAGGGCGTAGGGAGCAGAGATGAGTCCTGCCCCTGCGAGGTTGCGTAACGAGGGGGCGAGAGCGATGTATCTGGGGCTGACAGCATACGCGCAGTACGAGAGGCTCCTTGCGAGTACTCCACGAGAGTCTTATCTAGATTGACGGGAGATCCTGGCATGCTCGTTGAAGGATTGTGATGGTCATCGAGCGTCTTCGACAGATCATGGCCCTCGGTCAAGTCAACGGAAGCCGACCAAGGCGTGTCTCCCGTGTCAATCATGGAAGTCCCGCTGCGCTTACCGAAAGAAGACAACCAGCCTGAAGTGGACGCATTGGAAAGACCCGGTGAGCTGCTTACACTAGTTCCATATGAGGTCTCGGAATCGTGTGCCTCGTGTCCGCTAGTCGAGGAGATTTGCTTCCTCATTCGGTAGCCGTATGCGGACTCGTTGCTGGTATGACTGTGTGCAGTTGACGCGGATACTGATCTACTTGCGGATCCGCGGTCGTCTGAACCTCGAAGCATCTTCTCTCCCATGTATGGGTAACGTGAAGTCATCACTTGACCAGTGATGGCTTCGTCAGAGTGATTTTGACCTTGACTCCTGACAATGCTTGAACGAGCGATCGCCGGCGAAACGTCTGCGCGATGTGAGTCGTAAGAAGCCTTCGGAAGCACTGACCCGGCATCATAGCCAGCGCTCGCGGTGGCACGCAAGGTATTTGAGCTCGAAAAGTCGCGGCGAAGACCAGCTGATGGAGGACAGTTCATCGCTCTAATGCCCTTCAAAGGACTGCTGAAGTCTTTAGAAGAGATTCTACTATTGCCTTTCCTAGGGTCGCGCGCATCGTCATCATCGCCAAACGATCTTCTGATCTCGCTCCATTGGTCGGCGTCCTTTCTGCTTGCAGAAAGGATGTCCTTAGTCGGGCTTGTGGGAGGCGCCCAGGATGTTTGAGCTGGAGACTCCCGGTGGTGGCTGTCGCTGTTTGTGCGCTCTGAGCGACCACTCGATCGTGTTGGAGTAGCTTCACTGGAACGGCGAAGACCAAGCCATGCTGATGGTGGCGATGTCACAGTGCGAGCCGGTGCCGACGGCCCCTCACTAGTAGGACTGCTGTCCAGAGGCTGAACAAGCTCGGTTCTTCGGCTTGGAGGGGAGGATGGTGGTAGAGGAGCTTGAGCCAAAGCAGGAGCCGCAGTGCTGCCCTGACCACCACGACCCAAGAAACGGCGAAAGCTGGTGCTGCGAAGCGCTGCATAGCTTCTCTCAAGACTCGAAGGGCTTGTCGCCCGTTTGGATCGATTTGAGGAGTTGGAGGCTTGGCTGAGCAGGGAAGCGCGACTCTGATTGACATTGTCAGCGTAGATGCGCTGTGGGCTACCAATCGCCTCCGGTACCTCGTTGATGCTCGTACTAGATGCATTGGCGACATTGACGCGAGAGCGGGAGAAGCTTAAGCGGTGCAGTGCCCCCAACTTGGACTTGGACTGTGACCTGGTGTGCGACTTTGTCTCGGTGGAATCAGCGTCGACTTGCTTGGTTGGAGCAGTCTTGGTCGTGGATTTGCGGCGTGTGTCGAAACCAAGCGCTGCACCAAGAGAGCGTCTTGCGGGCCGACTGACGACGGGAGGGTCAACCTCCTTGGCTGGTGTCTCTGTCTCTGTGTCGTCGCCACTGTCGTCACTGTCACCGTACGCCTTGGAGCGATTCATGCGAGCTTTGCTGACCATGCTTTGAGTGGTTCTATCATTGGACCGAAACGGTAGCTTAGAGTCAAAGGGGTCGTAGCTGTCTTGGGAGCGCCGTCCACCGGAAGAGCTGGCATCAGACTGGGCTGCTAGGCGTGCGGAAAAGTCGGTAGCGTCGCTTGCCGACGACGAGTTCGAGAGCCTGTGGTGCACTTTGATTGCCTGCTTGCTTCCTCCGAAGTCGATGTCACGGCGAACGTCTTCTGGAAGCTCGTGATGGTCCCTTTGGCGATCATCGTCACCGTTGTGGGGATCAGGAACGGTAGACAGACGCATCGCGTTGTGCAGCGATGAAGACTTCGACGCTGACGGTGTCAGCAAAGCATCTGCGTTCCAAGCGAACGCGTCGTCCCAGTTCTCGATGTCTTCGTCGTCTTCTGCATCAATCTGTCCGCGAGCTGCTGCCATGACCGTCCGCTCTCGATCATGTACGCCATGATAAGAGGCGCTTTGTGGTGCTGAGCCTGCGTCATCCTCTTCATTCTGGAAGAGGAAGTCATCGTCCCAGCTCTCGCTGACGGCAGAGGTGATGCGGATGCCTTTGAGATCGGTGGAACGAAGTGCCGAACTTTGAGTCGCCGACTGTGGTGGCGTAGCAACACTACTGACGACAACCTTGCTGCATACATTGCCCTGCTTGCCAGGTATCGAATCAACGGGAACGGTTGGAGATGACTGCAAAGAGTGGTCGCCAGAAGGAAGCAGCGGCAAGCGTAGTGGCTGTACATGGTCTTCTTCTGAGATACCAAGCTCCTTGTCCCAGTCGGTGTCGTTTGAATCGGCTGGAGATTCTAGTATGGGCGACTTCGGCTGCGCTAAAGAACTGCCATTGAGGCCCAGTGATGGGCGGCGTGCGATCGCATCTGTCAACTTTGTATGATTGCTTTCTTGCGGGTATAGGTTGAGTTGCCGAGATGCAGACGTAGCATGTGCCGAAAAGGTGTCGTGGTCGATGGAGTCGTCATCATCGTCCGTATGTGAGTGATATCCGTTCGAGATGCGACTGCGCGTAAAGCTACTTGCATCACTTCCAGATCGAGCGCGATTCCCAGTGTGATGAACTTCTGGTACAGTCAAGGAGCTAACGCTGGAAGCTCTGAAGCGAGACGAGGAAGAGGTGTCGGAGCTAAGGCGTGGTTGTATTGTAGACGAGGCATGTTCCCTTCCTGAGGCATAGCTGTATGGCGACGAGGCTGCCTGCACTTGCGGCAAGCCAGACGCAGGTAAAGAATGTTGTGTAGACGCCTGCCGACCTGCACCTGATTGGTAGTGGAGAGAAGCTGGGTTTGAGTAGATGGCGGAAGACGTTGGCAGCAGGCTGGGTTGCTGTAATAGCCATATCTGCTGTTGTCGCTCGTAGAATCGAGCACTGCTGGACGGGGGCGGTCGGTAAGGTCGACCTGCTGGTCTAGTTCTAGGAGGCGTAACCGCATTTGAGACAGAGCGTCTTTGTGTGGATGGTGGCGATGCTGGACCAGGGGGCGATAGTGAAGTTGACGAGGATGCTACTGAGGAGTGGTAAGGTGCTGATGCGTGCCTCGTCGAAGAAGAATGTCTAGAGCTGGAAGCAGGTGATCGACCGGGAAGAGACTCCAACACGAACTCGTTCCCTTCCGCCAGCACTACACGCGAGGGTGATGGTGGTCGGTCGGATGGTAGCCGATGGGCATGCAGTGACCTGCGTTTGCTGATCCAGTCTGATCTGTGAGGCGAGCTATCGCTGCCCGAAGGACTTGAATGCAATCGATCCATGGCGGCTACCGTGACCTTGGTTGCTTGGCTGAGCAGTGTGTAGTGATCATCGGGATTGCCGAAAGCCCACGACCGTCAAGGCGAACTCCTTCTGCGCTGACCTCGAGGCGGTGTGAGTTGTGAATTATGTTGGAGCCATCGGATGAGCCGGGAAACGTTCGCCGTGGGTGTGAAAGTGCCAATGTCTGCCTTTGAAGAGGATGTGATGGTGAGAAGAGGAAGTGGCACTTCGCACACACACACGCACTCTGTGATTCATTTGTCGGAAGCTGCGAGGAAGCTGCGAGGTGACAGATCCGAAAAGTATGTCAAGCTGAGTATTGCGCCCTCCTAAAGAAGCAGACAGTCGGAGCTGCACAGATCGAGACCAACACTCACACCGACAAGCGCCATTTCTCAAATTGCGCACATGCACCACCTGCACGCACGCATCCTCGCGTTCTCCTGTCACCTTTTCTTTCTCCGTCAGGCGAAACGCGTGCTTTCCCAAAGCGTGTGTGTGCATGAGCAACAAAAGAGAGCCCATCTCGCAGATCCGCCCACTTTTGTCTCTTGGCGATGACCAGAGGACGGTTGCGATGCAACGCAATCTCTCGCTCAGGAGAACTTTGCTTACCTTGCAAGGCCCCAGCAAGCTCTGCTGGCTAGGCTTGTGCCTCCGTGCCATGGCGTGGCTGCCAAGCGACTAATGTTCCACGCATAAGCTTTGTGTGCTCGCTCCGAGACAAAAGGCAAGGTTTCAAAGGGTCCAATTTTCAGGCCGCTTTTTTGTTTTCTTTTTGTTTGGCCATGCTTGCCGCAAAGCATCTAGCATCTGAAACCAACACGGTGCAACGATGCTTCGATGCAGTTGGCGTCAATCCCGTGTAGCTGCTGACTAGTGCCGGCGGCTTCCTGTACGAGGCAACGTACAGCTTCGACTTGCATGCCCTTGAGCCGACGTCGTCTTCTGTTCAAGCCATCGTTCACACAAGCTAAGTGAGCCGCTCACGAGCATTTCATAGATTGAACCAGGATACTACTGGAGCAGGATGCTAAATCGATGAGATCGTCGAATTTCTCTGAGGATCGGCAATCTGGACAGACTGGGTCCTTCATGAGCTGCAGGCAGAAAGTTCGGTATTCTGTCTGTCTGATAGAGGTGCGACAAGCGAATCACAGGTTCGAATTGTTCAACATACCCTGTGGATGTAAAGCACAGCCAAGAAATGCGTTTAATAGCCAAGCAAGAGGCAAGATCACGTTGGCAGTCATGAGACATAATCATCAAGGATGTATCTCACTGTCGATCGTGAGGATGGGCGTGGGCATTTCCACGGCCCGAGCACAGCATCCCACATCTCTGCGGCGATTGCAGTCGCTGGTAGTAGCCGCTACACCGCCTTGAATGTCCAGGCTTCAAGAATGGGTTGATGACGGTGAAGACGAAGATAGAGGCCCTCGTGATTCTCCACACCTATTGACGTTGCCTTCTGTTAGGCACTGCGGCTGGGAGCACTACGAATTGCTGACGAGAAGCGTGTACATTGGGCGAAACGGCAGCACAAGAACCAGCGAATTTTGAACTCTTGCAGTGTCGGATTGAAGCCACAAAGCCTGACCGACAGACGCTTCGAGCATGTAGATACGCAGCTGCGAGCTTCGACACAGACTCAGGACCGTACATGTCCATTATGTAATTGCTGCAAAGCCTGAGGCGTAGTGTACAATGTTGAATAGATGTGTCGGATGTGCAGTGTCAGAAGGATGATCCTAATTCGTCAGGACCACTTACTTCTGCTCAGCGTTCTCCTCCCTAGCCATTTCCTTCTCTACGATCCCATCCGCGATCTTCTTGATGCTCTCCGCACTCGAACCTTGCTCCATCTCCTCGCCACTCTGACCCTCAACCTTATCACTCGAACCAGTCTGTCGCTGCAACGCCTTTGCTTCATCCATCAGCTTCTCACCTACCCCCAATTCGTGGTACCTAAACAGCTCTGCCTTTTGACCCACACCTGGCAAGGCGTGAATGCGCAAAAAGTGCAGCCATCTGTCAACGACGTGATCGTTTGCATCGTAGAGCTTGATTGCTCTCGAGTGAGTTTTCCTCCAAAAGTTTTCCTGGGATTTCTTGTGAACGAAAGGGGATCGTGGAACGGTCCAGAGCGATGTACGTGTCGGGAGGTGAGCAACGCCAGAAGCGGGAATACCGATGGCAAAGGCTGCTTTGCGTGCAAAGTCGGCGAAAAGGTCGAGATTTGGCAATCCGTCGGCGTAGGAGCGAAGGTGAAGAGTGGCAACGTGAACGCCGTGCGTTTTAGGAAGTGATTCAGTGGGGAGAAGACAGTTGGGCATAACGAATTGCTCTTCGTCTTTAGCTGCGACTTGAGACTCGGTAGATGCTGATGATGCGCTGTTGCTGCGAACAGGGGGTTGCGATGAGGATCGAAGCTGATCCAGAGTTACTGAAGAAGATGTCGGTGCATTGAATCGGCTAGATGAAGTGCTGTAGTGCCAGAAATAGAAAAGCGGTAGAAGTGAGGTCAGCAACGATGCCACATATTGCTATGCGCAGAGTTGCGCAAGCACAAGATCTGACAGGATGTCGAGAGCCTTGCCGATCGAACAAGGATACTTACGCCATGGTCCTTGCGATGGGGTTTGCGACTCGAATATGCGAGCGAGAGGAAGATGTAGCAGCAGCCACCAATTGGCGAGCGACACCTGTAGATCTTGAAGCCATCCTGGAAGCTTTGATTGGTTGATCCGTGAGTCCGTGATTGTGGTTCAAGCAAGCGTGAAGACTGTCGAGGCGTGCTTGTACGGATATGCGAGTATGTCGAAAGGATTGAGGAGATGATGCACAGATGGTGTTGAGAAGAAAGGCTAATCTTCCGATGCTCCATTCCGGAAAAAAGTCGCATCACGTGAAGTTGGCTCAATCTGCCGTGCGAATCAATTTCGGTTTGACGCGAGTCTCTCATTCCGCTGCCGCCAATTCGCTCACAACCAATTTCGATATCAGATGGAAAGCTTCGCCACGATGCTTTCATGCACTGTCGATGACGGCAGCGACAGCAAGGAAAGTACAGTACGGCCTCCAGAACTTACGGAATGCACAGGAAGAAGGAAAACCACAGGCATGAGGAGGTCGTTGAATCGATTGCGAATGCATGTATGACCAGAGCTAAGCAACAAGATGAAGGTGAGTCTGATGCGCAGAGAGACAAGAATGTGAGAGTCAGGTGCAAGGAAGAATGCGAAAAGTCCATGATAGTGGGATGAAGCCAACAAGGCCTTGTGCGATGAGACTTAGAGAGGCTGGGTATAGAGCTTGAGAAGCTTAGGATGCCTTCCTCGTAACAGAGTGCGTGTGAGGTGATGATCAGATCAGACTGAGCTCCAATGTCCACACCCTTCGCGCCCATACGCGCACTTTCCTACCCTTGCCCGACTTGAGCAGTTCGAGTTCCTTTGCAGTCAAGCTTGCATCGTTCAAGTCTTCAGGCTGCACTGTGGACCCAGACTGTGTTGCGGCGTCCTTCTCTGTTGCTGGCAAAACAATGTCGATGCCATCCCACCAACACTTTCTTGCTGGCTTGCGCCAGAAGAGCAAGAGCTTTTGTGCCGTCGCAAACTGTTGATGGTCTACGCGCATGTTTTGCATCATGCTGGTCTGGCCGGTTGGATCGTGGTACTCGGTAGAGCCGAGCGATTCTGGGTTGATTCCTTCCGCTTCGAGCTCTCCTGCATGTGTGATACCAGTCTTGAGCAAGACAAGCGCAATGGAAGTGATGCAGCAGCGGTTGGGTTCGAGTGCACGGAAGCCCCATGTGTCCTCGCGATCAAAGCCGCTCATGCACAGCATGTCAATGAGATGCTGCTCGGCCAGGTTATTCTCCTTGTTGACGTTTCTCTGTAATGCAGTGAAGATCTGTTTGCGATCAAGCAAGGCATCTCCGCAAGCATACTTGAGACGAAGCAGCGCTGGTGTAGGATGCCCTGTCTCTGGGTCGGTGCCTTCGAACTCTTCTGGGTTGACTGACAACGCGTCTCCGCTAGTAAGATGCGCGGAGGCCGCCTTCTTGGGTGGGATAGCAAAGTATTCGAGTTCCTCGCGAAGGACAATGATGGGCTGCTTGTTCATGAGTGGAATCTGAGACATGCCGTTGGGATCCGAGCCTTCACCTGATGCTTGTGGGTAGTGGTAGAGCCCTGGACTGCCAAAGGAAGAGCTGGGTCGGTACTTACCAGCCTGTTCCGATGTGCCGTAGAACTCGTCTTGGGCGGTCTTGAAGAAGCTGAGGACATAGGAGAGACATTGGGGATCAAAGTCGACCAGATAAAGTTCCTCTTCGTCTTCTTCGCCTTCCTGGTCAAGTAGCGATGGGATGCGGGGCTGGCGTGTGAGGATGAGACCGTTGGGAAAGAGGCATAGAAGTACTGATTCGGGCAAGTTCATCATGGTTTCACGCTCGATGGTGAAGCGTGTGCCACGCAGCTCGAGTGTGAGATGCGTGCTGGGGTCTTGCCCCGAGTAGTCGTTGACGTCGTCCATCATTGGGCGATGGTGGTGCTACCGAAGAAGATGCTTCTAGGACTGCTTTGGGCGTTGTAGAAACGCGTTCGAGTGCGGCTGTACAAACGAGGCCAATAGCGCCAGCGATTACCGGGGCTATATACAGAATGCTTCTTGCTGCAGAGTGAAGTGAGAACGGAGGTGCAGATGACTGAATTGATGGCGAACGATCGCAGGTGATGGGTGTCTAGTCTTGTCGAAGAGCACGGATGATGCTCTGTGTTGTGTGAAATTGGTGGGAGTTGTTGGTTGTTTCGCGCTCGCACCTCATTCTCTCTCATGCAGTCTCAGGCAGGCGAGCTTGTGTGGAAATTGAGACCTCGACGAAATACCCAACGAGACACTCGTAAAATGCATGCTCGCTTTCGGCTCAACCGCAGATCCCCCGCGCCAAAACACTGCCCTTGATTTTGTCTGTAAGATGTGTGAGACTAGGCTGTTCCGACACAAATGTGTCAAGACGAAAATCCTCCACGTAGCGGAGGCGAACCCAACCAGCAAGTCTCGCAGCAGCTGCTACACAGACAGCACTGACCACGTTTGGTGTGCATCGATGCAACTGTCACGCATTTGTGTTGCGATTCTTCCAAATAAACCTTCACCAAACACTCTGCTACGACTCGCATCCTTCCACCTCTGATCATTTTCAACCCTTGGCACTTACAATCGCCTGTTCACGGAAACAAGCAAAAGCATCCGATCGAGTTCTTAGCATAGCGTATCTTGACCTCTTTCATCGCCAGCTCTCAGTCCATTCTCAACGAGGAGCGTTGTCAACGTACATAAAATCATGCCCCTCTCTACACAAATTGCACGAGTCTCGGACGGTCTGCCACTGGCGCAGAGCGTGGACGACGGCAAGACCGAGACCGATCTCTCTGAGCACAAGCAGCAGGCCAAGCTCATCTTCCGCCGCATCACACCTTCCTCGGAACAGCGCTGCAGTATCGAGAGCGGCAAATACACACTACACTACCTCATATCGCCACCACCGGCAATGCCATCCTCGGTCGTCTACCTTACCATCGCCGAAAAGTCGTACCCACGAAAGCTCGCCTTCTCGTATCTCGATGAGCTGTCGAAGGAATTCGAACGAAGTTATGGCAACCAGGTAGAGCAGAGGAATTTGCGGCCGTACGCTTTTGTCAGCTTCGACACGTTCATGCAGCGCACCAAGCGACTGTATGAGGACTCGCGCACAGCCCAATCTGCAGCTTCGTCAAACTTGGATCGACTCAATGAGGACCTGCAGGACGTCACACGTATTATGACCAAGAACATGGAGGATCTGCTCTGGCGAGGTGACAGCTTGGATCAGATGTCGACTATGTCGTCGTCGCTGCGAGATGAGTCGCTCAAATACCGCAAAGCAGCACGACAGATCAACATTGACGCCCTTATCCGCAAATGGGCTCCTGTTGGCGCTGTCGGCTTCCTCTTCCTGTTTATCATCTGGATCAAATTTTTCTGATTAGAGCTGCGATACCGCTTCGTACCGTGCTGCTAAAGTATCCATACTGGTCCTTCTAAGCTCTCCCTTGATGATCGGTTCACTTCTGCGATCGCCCAATGTGAGGTTCAGCAGACCCGTTCGTGGTGCGCTTTTGTACTTTACTATATCTACATATCCCAAAACAGCAATGCATTCCTCGTCTAACAACACTAGTTTGGTGAGATCGTGTCTGTTGTAGCAACGGGCGTCTTGACGAAAGGAAAATCGTGTGCTGTTACGTGATCTACAACGGGCTCGAGTGGCCCAAGCTCGAGAAGCCCCTGCGCTAAACGACTGAGGCGCCTCCTCCCCGCCTTTGGAAAACCGCGCCAAGGCGTGCTGTGCCGTTGTGTGCTGTGCTGTGCTGTGGTGCTGTAATCTATTTTATGCGGTGTGCATGTGCTTCGCTGTGCTCTGTGCTCTGGTTTTAGCTGGACCCCTAACCAGCCTTCTTCTTTTTTAAAGCTTGAGGCTGCTGAGCGCTGAGTGTTGGATTCGGCGACGTGTCTGATTTTTTGAACAAGCGCAGCTAAGCGACCGACATTCATCAACGCTCCTTGCAAGCTCTTCATACGAGCTATCATCGACGAATTCGGCTCAGCACAACCTCATCTCTCCAGGCTTTCGGTATTTGTAGCATCCGAACCGACCCTGGGAGCTGGACGGCCGAGACAGCTCACTCAGGTCTTGCAGGTTGGACATCCTGAAGCGATTCGACGCACAGCTTTGAACCGACGCACATACTGTCTTTGCTACCTAGTCTTTGCCTAGCAGACAAAAAGCAGCCACGGTCTGGCTGTTGAGTACTTCTGCCGCCATGTCGGTGTCGCCCTTCCTCACCGGCAACAGCATCTGGTCCTCCAGCGCACCTTCAGCACAGCAAGGTCGTCCCTCTCAGACCGGACTTGGCGTCTCTGCCACCAACAACCCGGGCAGCCACGATATAGGAGAGCGTGCTGACACTTCCCGTGTCAGTGCTCATCCTCTACCCAGCAAACCTGCGGCGCCCATACGCAGTAATTCGGGTGTCTCAACAAGGAACAATGCACCAGCATCAGAGGAAGCTGTACGATCGGTGGACTCCGCAATGTCCAATGCAGCGCTTCGACCTGGTGTCATAGGCGCTGCTCGAAACGGTCCCCGTGGTCAGAAGCAAGCAGAGGTCAGTCGATCCAATAGCCTGGCTACTTCGATTCAGAGCTTCAGGTCCGCCAACTCGGGCTCACCCTTACCCTCGGCATCGCAAGAGCGAAATGCGTGTGCACAAAGCGGTCTGAACGCATCAACCGGCATCGGATTTGCCTTGCAGTCACCATCGCTTCAAGAGAATGGTATCACTTTGCATGATCGTGGCCTCAACTCCAGTGCTGAAACAGAATTTGGCACACCCCGACTCTACCTTGATGCTCAGCATACCTTCGAACAAGATCAAGGACCCAACTCGTACAGTCGATCTCCTTCGATGTCTGGTCACGCAGCACATGGCTCCAGCACAGGCAAACCACGACCCAACTCATGGATGCATCCCTCCAGCCACGACGACAAAGGGTTCGAGTCGGCGAGATCTCTCAACCGGGACACTTCCGATGCTGCCTTTGCAAGACCAGCGAGCAGCCTTGGCAATCGCATCGGCAACGATGCTACCTTCAACGGTCTTCCTCCATCGAAACGTTCTTCTTCTGCTCAATTCAGCCATGGCCCTCTCGATGTTTCCATGAATGCGCCCCACGCATCTGCCGAGCTGGAGGCCGCGAACCTGCTTGGTCACGCCAGTAACCCCACCTCTCCAGGTTTCGCGACTGGCTCACTCGGTCGAAGCGTCGGCGCTCGCATCAACACTGCGGCTCTGCCAGGCAGAGTCACTCCAACGTTGAACGTGCCCTCCTACATGAACTTGTCCGGTGGTCTTCTGTCACCTACTGCCGCCACGATCGGAAGTGGAGCACCTTCTATCGCTCATTCACCCATCGGCAGTCCTCTCACTGGATCTGGCTTCAACAATTCCTTGCCGCTGCGATCTGTCTCTGCCGGGCATATCTTTGACAAGCCTGTCGCAGTTGTCGAAGATCCGGTCAGCGAATCATCGGTGGTCAAAGACATGCTCGAGCGCCTGACCCGTGTAGAGAGCGGAATGAAGGACTTCTCACGCCAGATCTCAGGCATCTCGAGGAACGTGTCGCTTCTGCTCGAGCGCACCAAAGGTCTTCCTCCAGCCAGCCTCTCTAGTGGCGGAGGCAATGCTTCTTCATCGGCTGCAGCTGCTGCCATTGGCGGCAACACTGCAGAAGAAGTGCGTTCCCTCAACGCTCAAGTGAGTGCTCTTGCGAACAGCGTTTCCCACTTGCTCACCATCCAAGGGAATGGTCTTGGCGCCCCCACTGCGGGTGCGGCTCCTGCACTGACTGGTCTCGGTCTGGGTAAAAAGCCTTTTTACTCTCCATTTGGTCAAATTTACATGTTGAATAAAGAACGCTTAGTAAATATTACAGATATAA
>JAXQGJ010000348.1:0-18510 GCA_037039655.1 Pseudozyma sp. M118-08B | reverse complement strand
ACATGATGCCTCAGAATCATCTGAGTATTTACAACAGAAGGTCACTGGTTCGAGCCCAGTACGGGGCATTTCTTTTTGTCTTCTTGGGTGCACCTCATTTCTCCTCACACTTATCTCTTCTCGTTCGTATCGCTCATTCTGAATATGAACATACCTCTTTACCACACACTCACGAGTATGAACAGAAGGTATCTTGGTTTAGTATTGCGAAGAAATTGAGCAAGATAATACGAACAAACGAAAGCGGAGTCTACACCTTGGAAACCTTCAAAGGCAGTCCACCTTGAGGCTTCATCGTGATCAACGTATCCATGATTGGGGATTGCTCCTTCGAGATGGGCTCGAACTTGAAGTTGGATACCAAGAGGCAGATGGCGGCTTTCATCTCCAAGTAGCTCATCGTGCGTCCGATACAGGCGTGTGCACCGGCGATGAAAGTGACCATGGAGAAGGTTCGATCGTATTTTTCTGGCAAATTGAACCATCTCTCTGGCTTGAATTCTTCCGCGTCGGAGCCCCATACTTCGGGGTCCATGTTGATGGCACGACTCGAGATAGGGAGGAGGGTACCCTTGGGGATGTAGACGCCATCGATGTAGGAAGGCTTGGTGCTGATACGGATACTGCGTGGAACGGGAGGGGTGATACGCATTGATTCGTTGATGACGGCGTCGAGGTATGCGAGGCCTTTGATGGCCGAGTAGGGTGGACGTTCGTCGGCGTCCATGAGCTCTTTGCATTCTTTACGCAGCTTGTCTTGGATCTCGGGGTGAGTAGCAAGGTTCCAGAGTGTCCAAGAGACGCCGGAGGCGGTGGTTTCGTGACCTGCGCCGAGGAATGTGAGGACTTGGTTGATCATATCGCGTTCAGCCTGTTTGAGGCTCTTTGGTTTGCCATCGTTTTCGGAAAGGTAAGTCTCTTCGATGATGTCAATGATGGCTTTAAACTGTCCACCGTGTGCTGCACGCTGACCGGATTGAAGTTGCTTGTAAAGGATCTGCTTGGAAACATTCTTGATACGATGCATGCCGTTGACGAGGCGGAAAAGCGTTCCCCAGTAGGAGTCTTCCTTAGTTCGCTTCAGAGCCCAATCCCATCCGCTAACGTCCGAAGCCCAATCGAGGATCTTGTCGCCAAACGGAAGATTGAGAGTAACGTTGAGTCGGGCTCCGTTACGACCATTTTGCATTCCTGTAACCTGGTGGTAGCCCTTTGCCAATTCGTTGGTGGGGTTGTTGACCGAGTTGGCGTCGTACCCGAAGGCAGTCATGCAGATGATGTCGAGGAGAGCCTTGTTGACCCAGTCATCGCAGTCAATGATGGCGGAGTCCTCGGGGGATTCGTCCACTTTCTTCTTCATGATTTCAATCATTGGGTAGATCTTGTCGTAGTAGACGGGGAACTGCTCAATGAGGTTCGTAAGGGAGAAGGCCGGGTTCATCGTCTTCCTCATCTTCTTGTGCGTGTCGCCTTCCACCGTCAAAAGACCGTATCCAGCGATCAGACCGAGAAGCTTCCAAGCCATTGGCGGCTTTGGATAGCTGTAAGGATCTTCTACAAGGATCTGACGCAGCGCTTTGGGTCGCATGAAATGGATGGCTTCACGACCAAAGATGAAGGTGCTACGGAAGATACCGTCCTTGTTGTATTCACGAGCCCAATCAATCTCGGCCCCGGCGCCGGGCTTCCCTGCAAATTCGTCCATGTTTCCAATGAAGAGCTTAGGTCGCGGTCCTGGAAGATGTCGCAACGGCGAGACGTAGTAGTGATAGATCGTGGTTCTGTAAAGTATCGTAAGAATACCGAGACCGATCCTGAGCGCGAGAAGGAGCACAAGAGTGCCAATGATGAGGCCAACACGGCCTAGAATCGTTTGCGGGGCATGTCGTTGCGCTGCGGAAGCAAGCTTGCCCAGCGCAGATTCGCTGAACAGCGACGAGCTCGAGAGTTTGTACTGCATGATGGTGAAAATTGCCTCGTACGACGGCTTCTTGATGGGGAAGCTTGGGAAGGATCAGGGCAGGAAACCTTGGTAGTCCACAAGAGGTGACTTATTTGGGCGCCTCTTACTTATACCTTGGAGCATGAGAGGTGAGATGAGACAAGCACCACGAGTCAAGGTGGTCGAAAGGTCCGAGCAGACAACGATTAGAGCAACAGTAGGCGATACGAGCATCTTCTTTGTCACCGCTGGGCGGTAACCTGCATCACCAAGCAAAAAAAGGGATGTGAAAAAGGTTTCTTTCTCCACACAACACACAGGTTGGGCGTAAAAAGCGGGGTAGACAGTCAAACACCGAAGATCACGGATGCAAAGCTTGCTCTGCACCTGTGTCATTCTGCGCCGCGTCCGATAGGGTTGAAAACAGGATCGAAGTTGCCTATGTGCATCAGCACCTCAACGGCCATTGCAGTACACGACATCCTGGTGTTTTGCGGTCAAGAGACGGGCCGATGCTTACCATCGAAGCTCGAGACATGGGAAGGCCATGTCACAGCAGTTCAAGCTTCCAGAAGTGGGGGAGCGCAGGTCAACTTAGCGAGCAGCTTCTAGCGAAACGTAGAGGGAGCGTAACGCGCCGGTGCAAAGTGCCGATTTGAGTTCCGAACGAGATGTTTTCCTCTCAACGTGAGAAGCTGATGATGCCTCCGAGTGGGCGGTTGGAGAGGTGGTTCCTCACGGTGGACACCATAATTAGTTACCACCCTGGTTCTTTGATCACGATTTGGACACCGGTGACGGCGGAGCTGGGCTGAAAGGAATGTTGACGTGAACCCTGAACCTCAACCGCATTCGTTGACATTGGCTTCCCGACCTCGAGATACTGCTTGTCTCCATTGCCCAGCTGTCGGTACATCTGAATTCGCCTTCTCTCATCACACGTTGCTGCTTGTGTTTTGATCTTCGTATCTGCAGTCGTTTCTCAATTCGGTTCAAAATTGGCATCATCATTTGGGGAAATAATGCGGTCTCAAAAATGTGATAGAATTTGCTTGGCTGATTCGAGACTTCTGGCCAACCTGATCGATCGCTCACATTCGCTACTCTTGCTGCTCTGAAGTATCAGTCTTTTATCTAGCATCGCAGTGGCTTTGCTTCCCCACGAGCTTGACACGATCGCAATCAAGTATTACCGCTCCACAATTATGCTCACCATGCAGCTGTGACAGCAATCGACTACACTGACTCTACATTGGCTTGGCCACGATTGCTTTGTTGAGATGTTTGCATTGCGGAATCAAAATACAGAGAACGAGAGACAAAGAACACCAAAGAAGACACGGGGCAAAGTTGTGTTGCTATACAAGATCAGGAGGAGGCAAGGCAACGGACGCTGGAGACCTACAGATACCGATGATTAGCAAACGCAGCCCAGCTCGCACGCTCTGTCGGCATTGAAGGGCGGAGCCCAAGGAGTCGCTCGTGCCCGCCTGGTCGAGGCGCTGAGAAGGGATCACATTTCCTGCATGAGAGCGGATAGTATGAGCCAGAAGAAGGCTGAGAAGGGCAACCTCATGGAGACTGCAGTAGTTTGGACAACGCAAAGACTCGCCTGAATCTCCATTGCGGCAGACCCGACATCAGGCAGGCTGCGGAGCGACAAGCGAGCTGCGTTTCGCCAAAGTCTGCGAGAGCACCAGGATTTACAATCGATGCAGCCATTCTCGAGCGGTCAGAGCACCTAATAAGCGTGCCGAAAAGCGACGGTATTGCTAGGGAGGTGAAGGACGATGTGGTCTGTGGAGAGTATGTGCCGGAGATGCTCCATTGCACGGAAGGTCTAGACGGCACGTTCTTCACGGCAAATGTCGTGCGACGATTGTCAAAGGGACGGCATGAGGATAGAATAAGAGAACGACGTCTGCTGGAGGGTAATTTTTGCGCTTTTGCGCGTGTCCAGCGCATCTTCCGGGAGGCT
Source organism: Pseudozyma sp. M118-08B (assembly GCA_037039655.1). NCBI lineage: Eukaryota > Fungi > Basidiomycota > Ustilaginomycetes > Ustilaginales > Ustilaginaceae > Pseudozyma > Pseudozyma sp. M118-08B. The sequence goes on along the minus strand of JAXQGJ010000348.1, from coordinate 14,590 downwards.
GATCTGGTGGTAAAGGTGGGGGGATAGACGGTCGACGGGTGCGCGATCGAAAGTGAATGAGTGCTCGGAGGGCAGATAGTGATGGACAACGAACGAGCGAAACCGGGAAAGGAAGAAGCTAGCTGCTGCTGCTTAGTCTTGCATAGCATCGTCGGCGTTGAATTCTTCGCGACCAAGAGAGCTGGCCTCCTTGCCAGGGCTAGAGCCGGCACCGCTGATGGGGAAAGCGCTGACCTTGGGATGCGAGTTGAGGCTTGCTGTTCCAGGGACGTTGACAGGGACCGACTGAGGTGTGCCCTGCTGACCTGGCAAAGAGCCGGTGGGCGACACCGCGTTGACACCAGGCGAGGTGACGGTTGAAGCGTGGGGGATCATCTCGGGGTTGGGGATCGCGGTACCAACGGACTGTTGTGGCGCCTTGCCGGCCTTTGAGAGGGCGTAGTCTCCCGAATCGAAGTATTTGCGCTCCTTGAGCTTGTTTTGGAGAAGATCCTTCTTGGGAAGCTTGCCATAAAGACGGAAGAGCTTCTGCTCCTCTTCGTTCAAAGACGAAATGTCGATCTTGTTCCTCTGGGCGGGCAACATGATGATATAGACTTGAAATTTGTGCTAGCAAGGATAAGGGTCGCTGTGGTTCGAGTGTGGCCGCAACGGGAAGCGACAAGCGATTTGATGGACGATTCGGCCTCTAGGAGACGATGTCCGGGTCGAGTGGGAGGTGGGAGGGTTTGGCAAGGAGGGAAGGAGTGCGAAGTTGTGTGCTCTTATATGAGAAGATCGTCGGCTATAAGTGATCAGTTCGAGAGTGCCGTGATAACGATGATGGATGGTGGAAGGAGATCTAACGACAGAGAGAGAGCAACAATTATCGTGGAGGAAGCGGCCAAAAAAAGAGGTGAGGCCGGCCTTTTGCTCAGGGTTCATCGCTACATGGTTTTACTTTTGGAACTCCCGCTCGCGCTCTCGCTTTCTCTCTCAAAGAGAGCGACGCCGACTTTGTCAAATCCAAAAATATCAGTGCAGTACAGCACAGGGCGAGCGCCCGGGACACATCTCAACGCATTTCCGCACACAGAAGCGAGGAAAAGTCGGCAGCGAGCCGTGTGACTTTAAAGAAGCACTAAATCTGCACGGTCACACACCTCTCTCTCGCTCAACTGTCACTCAGTCAGTCACAGATAAAGAAGCCGCATTTCACCCCTTGACCCACGGACCTCTTGTTGAAACCAAAGTGAAGCAACGGCCGCCTTAGTGGATAGCAACATGGATGCAAGTATGCTTGCGAAACGAGGCCACCTGACGCCTGACCGGATCTGTCACGAGCTCCTTCCTTTTCAAAACTAGCAGCACAAAGACAGGTCTTGGAATTGGATTGTGTCTGCTTGGCAAGCGAGTGCTAAAAATCGAAGTAGCAGGCCCGATATTAGCTCTACAGCTCTATACAGAGTGCACAGAGGGAGCCGAGTTGGTTTGAAGCGCAAGCGAGGGCGGCTAAAGCTTTCGTGAGGCTACTGCGCGCGCACGGACTCAATGTTTGGCGGCCAAGAGCAAACGTTCACTTGCCAGCTTACATGCTATGAGCCGTATCAATACAAAACTAAGAGACCATGAGTAGGCCAAATACAAAATCTGCATGAACTCCACCTCCTGCCTTTTTCCAAGCCAGCGCGCAGTTGAGGATGCTGAAAAGTCACAGAGCTGCCTTATGACGAACGAACGTGCTGCCCTGCACGCTAGCTCAGCCTTAACTGAGCCTCGGATTCGGCTGGGCAAGCATGGCCTGTCAAGCTTAACATTCGTGTCTGGCAACTGTATGCCGTCCGATAAGTTAGCGTGGTGCCTTCCACCATATGCTCGCGATGAAGACACTGCCATGTTCGCAGCTCTTGTTTCGAATTTGGCATGACTGATGATAGCATGGTCTCTGACGACAGATTGCTTCTCGAGCACCCAAGATGCCTACCTCTCCTCGATAGCTTCTCAATTGAGGGTCTGTCGGAAGTTCCGCTCGGTTGCGATCACCTTTTCATGAGCTTCATACCTAAAGTCAAATCGTCAGACGATGGCAATATCCCTCACAGTGTCAGTCTGAGGGGATCGAGCACTGCCCGTACCATTTTGAACAGAGCGGTATTCGTCCGTAACGCCTCTCTCTGCCTGACCGGGAAGAGGGCCGCTACAGCCGGTGTTGAGAGCAAGAGAGGGTGTTTGTGTGTGTGTGTGTGTGTGTGCGTGTATTGGTTGGGGCAAGCGACGTGGCCTGCAGAAGGTCGCCGAGGCTCACAACACGAATTGTTGCTCTTCTTCACACTCAGCTGCGTCACGTTTCACTCCTCGCGCTCACTGGCTCGCTTGCTCTCTCTGCAACAAGGCAGGAAAGAAACACTGCTCAGTGGCCAGCCAATGCATCATTTTCTCTAAAGAGTCCAACTGGCAGCGTCGAGACTGGAGAGGGCCTATTATTGAAAATTCAACCGCAACACAACACACCAAAAAGACGCGATCGCCGCTCTCCCGCCAAAAGTGTTGCATTCCAGCAGCTGAGCGTTGAGCGCTGAGCTATGAGACGTGAGGATTGGGCCGCACTCCGCCAATTTGTGCCTGATCCGTTCGCGGCCGAAAGACGCAGAGGATTGTCGTCGCACGGATTCTCGTTTGCTTGTGAGCGCTGAAGCCGGATGGTTCCTCCACCATCTGACGTTTCTTTCAACCTTTCCACTTTACCTTCTACCATATTCCTATATCCTCGTATCACGTTACTCCGTCGATCGACTCTCATCATTGTGAGTTTTCATTCCTTCCGGATGCCAACAGCAGTTCACACTTTCGCGCGCACACGGGCGCATGCTTCGAGCTCCCATTATCCTCCTGTTGTTGTCGACTGATGGGATCCGCAGGTCCGACTGCAGAAAGCTCAGTCGCTCAACAAGAGGTCTACTCGATGCCATACAAAGAGTTATACTGACATTTGTTACTCTGTCTTTCAATACCCTCTCTCGTTCCTCGCTTGTTTGTTGCCCGCAGCACAATGGCTCCTATCGTTTCCCAGCCTGTCCCCCCTTCGTGGAAGGACCTTGGTAAGTTTTCATCAATGCTAAACCGCGCTCGAAGATGCGTATGGCAATAAATTGCTGACGATTTTTGTGCTCTCACTGCGCCTCTTCTATTTTGATGCCGCTCTCCTCGAAATCACAAACAACAGGAAAGGCCGCTAACGACCTCCTCTCCAAGGACTACCCCATCCACGGCAACTCGCTCGAGGTCAAGACCAAGACCCCCAACGGTGTTACTTTCCGTGTTCTCGGTATCCGTGACTCCAAGTCCCAGGCCATCAACGGTGACCTCGAGGCCAAGTGGGAGGACAAGAAGAACGGCGTTACCTTCACCCAGGCCTGGTCCACTGCCAACGTTCTCCGCAACCACATTGAGCTCGAGAACCACATCGCCAAGGGCCTCAAGCTTGAGCTTGTCTCCACCCTTGTCCCCGAGAAGCAGGCCAAGAACGCCCTCTTCGCTTCCACCTACAAGCAGCCCGGTCTCCACACCCGCCAGCACCTCGACCTCTTCAAGGGTCCCACCTTCACCGCTGACGCTGTTCTCGGTCGCGACGGCTTCCTCGCTGGTGCCGAGGCCTCCTACGATGTCAAGGAGGGCAAGTTGAGCCGATACAACCTCGGTGCCGGCTTCCACGCCCCCGACTACGCCGTCACCCTTCACGGTCTCGGCAACCTCTCCACCTACTCGGCCAGCTACTACCATCGCGTCAACGCTGACACCGAGGCCGGTGCCCGTGCCACCTACGACTCCAAGAGCCCCAACTCGAACGTCAACCTCGAGGTTGGTACCAAGACCTACCTCGACAACGCCGCTTTCGTCAAGGCCAAGATCAACAACGCCGGTATCCTTTGCCTCGGTTACACCCAGGCTCTTCGACCCGGTGTCAAGGCCTCGTTCGGTCTTGCTCTTGACACTGTCAAGCTCAGCGACTCGCAGGCTTCTGCCAACGCTCACAAGCTCGGTGCCTCGGTTACCTTCGAGTCCTAAGCGTGCGTGGCGTTCTCTTGAAAAACGCAGGCGTTCGTGTTCGGATGTGACGATGATGCTTCCGTTCTCGCTTTTCGGAAGGTCTTTAACTGATGGGAAAGCAGGCGGCTACTGCTGTTTGTTGTGTCTTGAAAGCTCAATGTAATATCGGCAGTTGCGAATCGAACTAAAACTAAGGTAGCCTCAAGTTGTTTGTGATGAAGTCTATATCAGCTCATAAATGTGAAGAGTCCATGTGAATGTGGCATCTGCGTTAGGCGGCCGCCCTCGCGAAGCAAAGCTAACGAAACAAGTAGACCACTGCCTGCTTCGAGCATCATTGGCGACCAAGCGTTTCTATTCTTACGTCTCGACATGATACAGCCCGATGAGGCGGCGATCCAGATAGAGGTATGCTCGCGATGAGATGACAATCTTTGCATGGAACGATGCAATCGACCGGAGCCCCAATCCAACTAAGTTCCTTCGTTGCAAGCATGAAATATTCATGTCCTAATGTCAAGTTCACCAGATTGACCGAAGCGAGCTCTTTTCGAGCATTGCCGGATCGGAGTGTCTCGGTTACCTGAGCGGTACAGAGGACATCGTACGTGGGTGCAGAGCATTCGTTCGCTACCCCGGCTCTGTTCGCATGGCATGACTACCTTAGCGAAGCGGAGCCGTCAGGAACAACCCTCGGAGGGAGGAATGGGGGATCAAATTTAATCGGACTGCCATGAGGACCACTCCCATTACAACATGAAGAACGATGCCTCGGCTATATTGAAAAGATGCCCTTTGCCCTAGCTCACGCGAGTGGTACAATGCTGAATCATAGGAAGCGCTGATGGGAAAACGAGAAGATTGTAGCTGTAAGAGTGAGGCAATCGGAGTTGAAGCCCAACTCCGTAGTGGCCTTCGACGGAGGGCGTCGGAATCGTCTGGTCCTTGATTCACGACAGGTAAGGGAGGCAAGTGTAAATTTGTGCGGGCTCGCGCTTGGCAAGACTGACAGACAGAAGGAGGACAAGCTGAGGAATCTCAACAAGGCAGAACGAAGAACCGAGTGCTGTTGGATGCAAAGGCAAGGTGATGTCAGGGCAGTGAAACTTTCCGATCGGTCAACATTGTGGAAAAACGATTTCGAGAGAAGCCCTACTTCTTTCGGGCTAGAATTGTCAGGAACAGCATCTGCCATACCAGACACGATTCACAGCCGGCAGGGCAGCAAAGATCGGACAATATCAATAGGAATGAGACACAACTCGTGCGCCCCCTCAAAAAGGACAGAAGGGGCTGTGTAGTTCTCTCTCATAACAAGCGGAACTGTCATCAGTCACGAAGGCGCGAGAGAGCGTGCAGGATCGGTACAAGCTTGCCACGATCGAAGCGTCCTCTTTGAACCTCGTGTGAGCCATGTGGGGCTCTTGTCAATCGCAATGTGAATGAGAACAATGAGCGACTTAGCAAGCAACACACTTTGCAAGCGCTCTATGCCATGCTCGTGGGATACCGATGGACATGCGGTTTTAGGGTTGGAAGTTGCACGCACATGTAGCGTGGCATGGCAGCGTGGCCAGAAAAGCCGCAAGCGAGATTCGGTGTCATTCATGCCTTTCCCCCACCTCCTCACCTCCTTTTCTTTGCCTGTAACCCCTTGGAATCCATAGGCGAAGGCGGCGGGCGCGGCAGAAGCGCCCATTATCGAACCGCCACGACCTCGCATAGATTAGCTGCAATCCAACGTCGGTTCAGCGGGTCGGTTGTTCAACATGGTCCCAACTCAGCGGAGGCAAACTGACGGTTCTAAGAGCGAATTGAGAGGGAATCTTCACGCAGCAAAAGGGCGGAGGGAGGCAGAGAGGGGCATCGGGGTGCAGAATTGAAGGACCGGCCTATTTTCGGCCTTTGTTCGCGATGTGACGCAGCACCAAGCGACTTGGATCTCGTGTGGTCCAAGGCGGGGGATCAATCCGTTCGGCTCATCTCGAGAAAACCTGACGAGGAGAAACAGAGAAGCATGTCAACACTGATACGGGACGGACATCTGTATCACAGCTCAGATCTCGAAGCAGAGCAAAGGACCATCCGAAAGACCAAAGTATAGTGTATCCTAAAGTGATGAAGAAACACTTTCAGCAGCGGTGCTTCAAAACATCGCATGGAAACAGAGAAACAAGGCATTCCAGATAAACAGAGACCAAGCAAAGGTGACAGATCGGGCGCGAAATTGTTGATGCTAGCGCTGCTGCTTACCGATTGTTGGAGAGCTGACCTGCGAGATCGACCTTTTTCCTGCGGATCCCTTAGTGACACACATGTGCAGATTCTCCATCGTGGCGATTCAATCACCAGCAGCGTTCGGTAACAACTTATTGCCTTTCTACCTCCTCTTGATTAGCTTTGTCGATGGTAACAACCTGTGGTTGAAGTCAAGATCGGCTGTTGCGAAGAAGGCAGTCGAGGCTGTAGAGGCTGATATTGTCACTTGGAAATAGTTGCTGCATGCTGTTACGATACCGCAACACCGCACCTTTTTTTGATGTTGATAAATAAATGAATAAATTAAAAAGAAGGAAAAAAAGGTCAGCTCACAGTGCAAGCGCAGCGAAAAAAATTAAGACGAGTGACGATCAGCCAGAAAAGGGCTCACACGCTTTCCGAGTCGGATGACGGACATGACGCGGTTCAGCGCAAAATCGGCCTCAAACTCACAACTGCAAGCATTGGGCACTTTGGCCTCTTTACGTCCTAAATCACAATTCACCACACGGAAGAGAGAGAAAGAGAGAACAAGCGTGGCTTCGTCACTCAATCACCTCACGCACAGCTCTTCGGAACTCCAAGCTCAGCCTCGGTTCGACTTTCTTTTGCGCACACACGCACAGTCCTTTGTTTCCAATTTGTCGTCGTCGTCGTTGTCATTTTCCTCTTTTGCTCAAGACCATCATCATCATCAAAGTAGATCAGCATCTTCAACGCCTTCTGCAAAGCGTTCACCGCAATCTCCAATCGCATCGCAACGTAACGATCACTCGAATTGGGAAGGATCGAAACGAAAATTTCCCGCTAGCTTCCTTGCGTCCAGCTGTCGCAGTCGAAAACGCTAGTCTGACGCCTGCAAACCAGCCTTCGGCACAAGCGAACCTTTCGAGAGTTGATCTGAACGACTTCACCGAGACGCAAGCTTCAGACAGCTAAAACAACCCTTTGGAACAGCCTTGAAATCCAAAGATTCCCACATAACCATAGATTTTGCATAATGTCAAGCGAATTCGTAAGTATTCCTCCCATCGTAGCAGCTCGAATGCTGGCTTTCTGACTAGCGAGGAGGGAGGCGGCAGCAGTCAAAGCGATGCTATAAGTCAGCAGTCCAGCCCGCATTGCGCTGTTGATGGCTTCGTTCTGGTCCCACGGCTTCTGGACCTCCGTTGAACTCGAAAGCGAGGGACTTCACAGCAGATAAGCGCTTGTCGAAGGGGAAGACGATGAAGCTGCATCGGATGATCCGGTATCCGAAAAGTGGCTTGTGAACCGTTCTAGCCGGTGTGTCCTCGTCAATGAAGCAACAGGAAGTGCAAAGCATGCTTTTTTCGGCTCAACCGAATCTTGCAGTGGGAACTTCATTTGGGACGAACCTGCTGCTGCTTTGCTGATTTCGATGCTGCTGCGGATCCTCTGCGCTCGGAGCTCCAATCTCACGGAAGGGAAAGTCGAAGCCTCCTTACTGACAAACCACCACTTATCATCCTTTTCCCACCTTTGCTCTCTCTCGACCTCGCTTCATCTCGTTCCATAACTTCTCGCACATCCTTTCCAATCTGCTACATTCTCGCTGCGACAATGACGATCTCACCATCCGTACCCCACAACGGCAACCTTACCCACAACGCATCAAAACAGGGAGCTGACGGAGCCAGTGGCTCAGCCGGTGATCTTTCACCTTCCATCATCGATATGGACATCTTCACCCAGCTTCTCGAAATGGACGATGAAGACGATCGAGAGTTTTCCAAAAGTATCGTTTGGAACTACTTTGACCAAGCCGAAACCACATTTCAAGAGATGGATGCTGCTCTGTCGTCACAAGATCTGACCGAGCTGAGCACCCTGGGCCATTTCTTGAAAGGTTCGAGTGCCGCAGTGGGCGTCATCAAGGTTCGGGACAGTTGTGAACATATGCAGCATTACGGTAAATGTCATGGCGAGGATGGCGTTAGTGATTTGAGTAAGGAGGAGGCATTGGAGAGGTTGACTAGGACGTTGACGGATGTGAAGGTGCAGTATAAGGAGGCGGCTAAGGCGTTGAAGGCTTTCTATGATGAGGGAGACGAGGAAGAGGAGGAGGAGGCAGCAGAGCCAGAAGCTAAAGAAGCGCAGGCGGAAGCGACAACAGTATCCTCGGCGGACAAAGCGGCAGAAAGCGGAAAGCCCACAGCAGAAGCAGCGACTTCGACGGAGTCCAAGTCAAAGGCCGAGGCGTCAGCTTGAAGCGGTATTCTCACTCGGTCAAGCCAATCGAAAGGCATCGTTGAGGAGAAGGTTTCATGCCCTACTATCCCTGTCTCTACTTTGGCATCCATAAGACTTCTTGGCCGACAGCCTTTTACCTCACTTTCCATCATCTATACTCCGTTTCAGTGTACTCTTTTCCCTTTAGCAGCACAATAAAAGCTTTCTTGCACGTTTCTCTGGCCCCCACCGCACCGTACTGCGCTGAACCAACCCATTTCGACTTTGCATAGAAGCCTATCTTTCCGTGGTTGCACAAGCGCACTGTGTGTGTGAGGTGGGAGAAGCGCGGTCTTGCTCAAAGTCACGATCGTACTGGACAAATTTTCTCGAAAGGAATCCGAACAAGGGAAACAAGAGCTTTGCCAACATTGACTGGATGAATTGCAATAGATGCAGCAAGGATTGGTTCTGTGCGGTAAGTTACGACTACATGTTCTCATAGTGGAAATCGTTCTAGCTCCAGTGCGAGCTTTGTGTGGCACGATGACCGTTTTGCTGCACCTGCACCTGCTGTTGGTGGTGGTGGTGGGGGTGGAACGATGAACCGATCGGAATCTTGGGCGGTAATGGTGGTGGAGCTTCATTGGACCCCATCGAAGTATTGCCTGCAGTGTCGAGGTCGAGATCTGATTCGTCGTACAGTGAGTTGTATCGGGGTTTCCACTGATCTTGCACCGCCTTTTGCTGCGTAGTAGCAGGATGATTCGGGGTGGTGACGAAAGCGGAAAAGCTCGTTGCACGGCGACTGTCCGCATTGCTGAAAGAACCAAGGTTGATGGGCGAAGTAGCACGTATTTCGGGGATCTGATGGTTGCTCACGCCGGCAGTGTTGGATGCTACCGCTGCTGATGCTGGTGCAGGAGGCTGCTGCTGAGAGCGAAGGTTTTGCTCCATAGCATCGCGCGCAGCATAGTATGCTGCTAGTTGCGCTTTCTCACTTGCCCCACCGAGCGGTTGCGGTTGCGGTGCCGCTGCACTGCTGCCTCCTACACCCGACGCTGACCCCGCAATCGCCGTTGTTGCCGCTGGAGCAGACGTTGGGAGCGATTGCCCGTTCGCCTTAGCCGCAGCCTTGGCTTCCGCCTTGGCAGCTTTACGTGCGTAGTGCGATGCCAGTCTTTCCTTCTCCTCCGCCGACTGCTGCTCTTCCGCTGTTAAATACGACTGAACGCCGGTCGTCGCAGCAGCAACAGCGATAGCATTATTCGGGGTCGTATGACGTTGTGCAAACGGCTGCTGCGTTGCTGCGTTAGGATACTCAGCGGACGGCGTGGTACGTGTGGGTGTAGCAACGGTGTCGGCAGGTTGATGCGGTGTTGCGTGGTGAACGGCGGAAGCTACTTCGGGGGCGTACCTGGTATCATTGTGTGTGGTGTTGGTGACGAAGGAAGAGCTGCTTGTTGCGGCGGGCACTTGTGAGGAAGAGCCTCCAGCACCTTGTTGAAGATGTTGACTGACAGCATCGCGGGCCTCGTAGTATCGGCGAAGTTGCTCTTTCTCGCTCACAGCAGAGGGCATAGCGCTTGAGGAGCCAGCAGCAGGGATCGCAGAGGACGAGGAAGATGCAGCGGCGACGGCCGGCGCGGGTGTAGGTGCGAGCATAGAGCTGCCTGCAGTTGTGCTCGCTGTTGCATCCCTGGGCCATGCACCGGGAACATCTGTACTGCCGTTGCTGAGCGAAGCAGCTTGACGGTGTCCCGAAACGGGCCCAGCTGAAGCATCAAGCCCGCTCACCGTCGCTGTTGACGCCTCACCACGCTGATATGCATCGGCCTCGGCTTTGGCACGCTCGTACAGCTGACGCTTCTCCTCTTCGGCAGTCATGTAGGAGGGGTAGGGTGCGGCACGGCCGGAAACCATGGTGCTACTGGCAGCAGCTGGCTGCAGTGCTTGAGAAGCGCTGGCTACGGCCATGTTCGGTCCGCCCGCTGTCGTCGCACCGCTGACACCGCCCTGGGTCGGGAAGTAGCCGTTTTGCGACGGCGCACGAACTGCTGGATCCATGGCTGGGAACTCGGCACCCTGCTGGAAAGAGTTTTGATACCTCTCAGCCTCTAACCGAGCGCGTTCGAAGAGCCTCATCTTTTCGGCTTCGGCGGACAGACCTGCCACAGCAGCTGTGTCTCGGCTGGCAATTTGAGGTGTACCGGGCGAGGCAAGATTGAGCATGCTATACGGCCGACTTCCGTTGGCCACAGGCGATGACGGGGTGGAAGGTGAGACCGCCCCTTGGTGCATAGCACGTCGTTCGTCTGCGCGGCGTTGATTGCGCTCCGCCTGTTGCCGGGCTCTCTCGTACAAACGCTGTTTCTCGGCTTCAGCGGAATTCATTGCGCTATCCGGACCTGCTGATGCTCCTGCAAGTGCAGACGAATCTTGTCGGTGAGAGTTGAGAGGCTGATGGATGGGCACAGGTTGGACGTATCTAGTTGTGCCCAAGTCGGGTGTACCTGGGCCGCGGTAAGACGTTTCAGCGAATGCGCTGCGTCCATTGGCAGGTGAAGCGGTATTGCGGTATTCAGCAGACCCTGCGGAGGCCACAGATAGACGGGCACCGGGTCCGGGCCCGAAAATGCTTGGAGAAGCGGAGCCACCGTACTGTGATTGTCTTCGCATGTCAAGTTGAGGGGGCGGAGGCTGACCTTGCTGCTGGTAGGGAGAGCGTCCTGCAAACTGAGCTGGCTGATGTCCATCCTCGCTTCCCTCTGCGATGGGTGTGACTGCGCCACTATTTCCATGGTACGACGAGGCGCTCATCAGGACGGGATCCACGGCGGTACCAAGAACCATGGCGCTTTGGGGTCGATTGGTTGAATGGAAAAGGGCACGATTCTCTTCAGGCGCCAGCTCGCGACCTTCGTAGATGCTAGGAGGACCAGCAAAGGCAGGGCGGGGAGCTTCTCCAGCGCCAAAGGGTTGAGCAGATCCGTACTGGCCCCACGAGAAGACTTGACCGGGCACGCCGCGGCCTGCCATGCCAGGACCACTGACAGCAGTACCCTGGGTCATGACAGTGTCGCGTCTGCGCAGGTCTCCACCAGGGTAGCCTGGATAACCGCCTCTTCCTCCAGAGTACGTAGAGCCGCCAAACGAAGCTGAGCGTGTGATGGTTGGCTGGCCTCCAATCGACGCATTACTTGACATGACACCACCTTCATCTGAATACGTATTTGCGTGGGATGGATTCGCCGCTGTGGAGAGGCCAGGAACCCATCCAATGCGATTCATGAATGTCTCGCTCGCTGCTTTAGTGAAGTTGGAAACGGTGATAGGCAGGTGATCGATGATAATGGGCTTCTTGGCAGTTTCCACTTGGACACGAAGGGTATACGAGACCTCGATGTGTTTGGCAGTTTGGATGCTCATTAGGGTATGTGTACGCGGAATCTGACACGCAAGATCGAAGGTGTGCATGTCGCCTTTGTAGACCTTCTTGCCAAAGCTCTTGCTCTTAGAGGAGAGCGTCTCTGTCTTTTGAACGGCGGCCTTGTTGGAACCGAACGCCTTTTTGGCACTGCCTTTGAACGTGATGGTTTCGCGGACCGAGAGGGAGATGCTCTTGACCTTGATAGGAGACACGCGCTCCGAAGTGATCACGACACGGACGTCGATACTGTCGCCCGGGCCGTAGCAAGTGCTGTTGCGCATGACTTTGACTCTGAGGTCATCTTGGAAAGCTTCGTGGTCTTCGGGCGTCGCATAGACGGGCCAAGTGGAATGAAGTTCGTGCTTGTCAAGCCAGAGAGGATGTGTGTTTTGAATGATAGAGCTGGTGGTCTCCTTCTTCAGCAGGCCTTTCTTTGTCCGGACACAAAGCGATGTGACGAGCTCATAGCCGACGCCGGCCTGTTTCTCAAGTTTGGCGCTGGGAGGCAGACCTTCTGGGATGGTTACCTGGAAGGGGAAATCGGCGGTCTGAAGCAATTCCCATCCTTTCTCCGAGTCCGACTTGTACGCTTCATCCTTGCGTGCTGACCACACGTCGATAGGACCCTTGCCAATCAATTCACCCCAGCTCTCACCTCCTGGAAGCGTCTCCAGCTTGCGAAGTTCGATGCGCAACCAAGCTGCCTTGAGACCTTTGGTGCCAAGTCGCACCTCTACTGTTCCTGCGACATGAGCGGCTGGACGCGTATGCGAACCAACGATACCGGGAAACCCTTGGATGAAGTCGCGATGCGGAGGTGGACGTAGCGTGAGCTTAGGTTGGGACATGATCGACCCTAGGCGGTCGTCGCAGAGGATGGCGACTTCACTCCAATTTGGCTATGGTGATGATGTTCAGCCTGATGGAACGTCAAATTGGTGACAGCGTCTGTTGTCGTTGAAGGTGAAGGTGAATGTGAATGTGGTTGATAGGCTGGAAGCAAGATGGCAATTATCAATTGAACGAAGTTGGAGGTCACTGCATCGCTGCACCGTGCAACGTGTGGAGCACACGAACACAAAAGCATGACCGGCCGTTCGTTCGTCCGCTTGCACCCCTTTAACAAGGTCTTTCCTCGGTGCTGTGCAGATTTCGGAAGACCCTGAACTCGATTGGAGCACGCTTTTTGCAGTCTCGGGTTGCTCAAGCGAGGGCAACGGACTGCATCGTCTCTTTCGTTTTTGGATTCATGCAGTCGGAGGTCATCAGATGCCTGCAAAGACTGCAGATCCGCCGCATTTTGAAGCCTTTTTTTGACCTTCCTTTATTCGCAGTTTTTCGATTTCTTACTGCCGTATGGTGCCTCAGGTCTTTCTTCCCACGCAGAGCACAATTTTCTACACAGCCTCATCAAACCGCGGTGCGGGCGGCGTTAAACCGAGCTGATGGATCCAGCGTGACAGCATCCATTCTGGTCCTAGATGACAGTATTGTACTGTAGATAGAAGCAGGGGTATACTACGGGACAGTGTGAAGAAGCACAAGATGCAAGGACCGGTGACTTCGAACGGTCAAGACGGGGCAAGTCTTGTGGCGGTGCATTTTCTATTGAGTTGCAAGTGAGACGAGAATTTGTTCATTCCCAGCCATCGACATCTCTATACTCGAGACTTCGCTCGAGTCGGTCGTTATCCGACATGAGCTGCGTGATCAAAAAGTCGGCGAAATCCACTTTGGTCCAGTAGTTCATGTGCGCCGTCATGAGCTCCGCGTACTGGTTGATGGCGCTCAAAAGACTGTATCCTTCTACGGGCATGTAGTAGTCGATACGATGCAATGGGTTCAGCGCACGCAGCCTAGCCTCGGCTCTGGCCTTGCGCTTGGCACTAATGCCCTTCTTTCTTTCTTCGTCGTTGACACGATCGCGTTCCTCTTTGCGCTTCTCCTCTTCGCGCGCTTTGGCGGCAAGCTTAGAGCGAAGCCCTTCGGCATCTGAACGGCTTTCCCTGACATCGTCTGATTCGGAGATCTCCATGCTGGAGCGGTACGCACTCTCGTCGCCTGTCTGCTCTCCGTCCGTCTCTCCGGCTGGTTTGGACTTCTTGCGTGCGGCTGCTCGCGCTTGGTTCAGAGCCGCTTCACCTGCTTTGCGACTCCATGAGCCAAAGAAGCCTTTGGATCGCTTGGCTGCTGCTGCTTTGCGTTTAGCCACGCCCGAGTCCGAATCTGCTCCGTTGCCTGAGCCAAAGGACATGTTACCACCATCTTCAGCGATATCGAGATTCTCGGCCACGGTATCGGCTCGGAGAACACTACGAACGACTCGGTTGATCGGCACCGGCTTGAGCAGCTTGGCATACTGTACATCAACGCATGGGCTGGCACGCGTTGCTACGGGGTCGTACTGATTCCAGATATTGTAGAAGTTGGTCACAGCCAAGCAGCCATACTTTCCTTCGCGATCCAGCGTGACACCGGGTTCATTTTGAACGAAGCGACTTGAGCGCACCGTGGCACTGCGCGCGATAAGCTGGGCGCGGTGCAAGACGAAGAACATGGCCACAGGAGCGCCGACGGCAAAAAAGCTGTGGGTTTTGAACAGGAGATGCTTGCTCGCTGCTTCTTGTAGCTCTTTCGGCGTCATGTCTTTGATCGCAGGTACTTGATTCGGCTGCTGCGATAACA
>JAXQGJ010000347.1:0-18503 GCA_037039655.1 Pseudozyma sp. M118-08B | reverse complement strand
TGCCCTGTAGCAATCACTCATAACACAGCAGAGAGCATGACGACGCTGTTCACTTGCGCAGTCAAATCTAGAGCGTGGGCCACTGCAGCGGATGCTGCGGAAGGGCCAAGCTCAGTATCAGTGTTTGACAGGTGGAAGGCTAACTCCGAAGGCGTCATGCCACATTTGGACCCTGAATCCGGGTTCATCTTAGACGGTCCTGGACGCCAAGAGATGCCCGAAGACGCTCACCGACGCTGATGGACGCTCAAGGATGCACAAAGAAAGCGCTGGAAATTGACTTTTGGCTGGGGAAGGACCCTTTTGGACCCTGCTTTACGGCTTCCAGACTCGCATGGAAGAATCGAGAAGCTCAAGCGGGCCAACAGAAGGAAAGACGAAAATTGGCAGCGAAATTTCTGGCACTTTCCACGCGGCATCAGCAAGATGCAGGAAAAGCGGATCTCAACTTGATCGCATATCCCAACAGGTGAGGCCCGATTGGTGTCGCGCTTCTTTGTTAAGTAGAAAAGCTAACACGTTCGTAAAGAAGCCATTGAAAGCAAAGGCCTCACTGACGCCTCACCTCGGTGCCTGCATGAAAGGCCATTGCCGTGGTACTGTAACTCCTGCGGCACGAGCAGGATTCCTGCTCAGGGTCAATGTCGGCAACTTGCAGTTGTGACCGATTCGACATTCCAGACAAAGCTGTGTACTTTTCCTGTACAGAATAGCAACCACGCCGAGCGAGGCAGCCGAGGTGCAGCATCAAATTCCGAGTCTAACAAAACAGCAAAACAGCAGGCTCGCAGCAACAATGAAGATACAGAGACGCCGTGCCAGTCAAATGGCTTGGCGAAAAGGAGACAAAGAGGGACAAAGGGAGACTTGACACTCCGCTCTCATACTTGATTCAGACATGTGCTGGTTGTCTTCCGTAAGCGAACAAGGCATTTCGTACCCCGAGACTTGTGACCGGCAGAAGTATGCTGTTTCGTCTTGTTGTTGTTGGTGTGCTCACACATGGTATATGCTTTGCCGATCATCGCAGCGCATGGTGCCGTTCGTTGTTGTGGACAACGTCAAGGAGACTGTTCTTTTCGGCAGATCAGAATTGCAATCGACAGCATGCAACAAGGCTTCTTTCGCATGAACCGGCACAAAGCTCAAAACAACTGGCTCATGATTCGCCTCAACATCATTTCTCCAGTTGCAAATGTCGGATGGCGAAACAATACTCTTACCGATTCTGCTCTGTCTCAGCAAAAAGGATCGACAGGGTCATTGTAGTGTCAGTCGGAGCTCTTGTTGTAGGGAACGGAAGCCGCAGGAAGCGGGGCAAGAGGGCCGGAATTGCAAATTGGTGTTGCTCCAGTCAGTTGCTGTAATGGAAAAGGATGTGGCACTTCACCAGCCAAAAGTGTCGCTCTTCGGTAATTTTGCATAAGCGTCGCCGATCTGCACGCATCAGCCGCTTTGCGCATGGTTTGCATTTTAGTTTTTTAGGGTGCAGTTCAGGTGCCGTTCAACTGCACAGCGCCCCTCTTCAGCCTGTAAAAGAGCTCGCAGGAACTTGATCTTCTCTCTCTTCTCTGAGAAATGTGGAAAGGAATCGTGGGCCGCGGTGCAGCTCATTCGTGCCGCTTTGGACATCTCGCTTAGAGAGCAGAAAGTAGAAAGCTATACGATCCTCCACTGTGTCGCAGTGTTTGCGAATGAAAGATGCCGCTTCATGGCCGGTCTCGCGATCTTGACACTTCTCGATTTGGCAAATTCTGAAACCAGCAACCAACACAAACCCTCTTTCACCTAAGACCGATCTTCGCAAGAGAGCGAGACAAAGACCCTTTCACTGACCCTCGATTCTCCATTCTTTCAAAAAGGTGAGTGGTCGAGGTCACCTGTCAAACCAATCCCGGCAACCTTTCCCTTGCCTTCATCTCATTCTTCGCCTCTTCATCCCACCTTTCATTTTCATTGCCTTCACCACATCATCTTGTTTCAGACCTTACAACCACCACCGTCTACTACCCACACTGTCCTTGGCCTTCCTCTTCGTAGACCACCACCTTCGTTAGATCACACACAATCATGGCTCCTCTTGCAAAGACCTTGGCCGTCGCCGCCGCCGCCGTTCTTGCCGCACCAGCATTGGTCGCTGCCAACCCCATTCACAAGCTTGAGGCCAGGCAGCAGCAGGACCCCAACACACCTCTTGTTGTCAACAACCCAGCATGCGACTTCTACCGATGCTACATCTTCTGGGAGCCCGGAACACAGGTCGCCGTTAACTGGCTTAACCCTCCCTCTGGAACCGTCCAGGTCGATCTCATGCTCAACAACAACACTCAAGTCGGCTACAACATCGTTCAGAGCGTTCCTGCCGTTTCCAACACTTGCGATGCCGGTAATGGATTCGGTCAGCCTGGTCCCAACGGTGCTACTTGCGGTGGTTTCGTCTTTGAGGTGCCCAGCTCGTGGAACGCTGGTAACTACTCCGGTCTCCGTGCCATGTCGATTCAAAACCAGGATCTCCAGTCTTTCACCGACATGATCACCATTATTCACAACAGCACCACCAAGAACGATGTTCCATTTTCTGTTGTCAGCGGCTCGACCAACGGTGGTTCGAGCTCGACTGCGGCAGCTTCCTCGACAAGTTCTTCGGCCGCTGGTGGTGCCATGACCACTTCGGGTAGCAGCTCTGCTAGCGCATCTAAGTCCAGCGGTGCTAGCCTGACCGGCTCCAGCTCCGGCAGCACTGCTTCGCAGACCAGCTCAACCGCCGCTAAGAACGGAGCCATGTCCAACTCGGCTAGCAGCGCTACTGTCCTCACTGTTGCCGCTGCCCTCGTTGCCGGTGTTGCCAGCTTGCTCTAAATCAAATGAAGTCGCAGTCCACCGCAAGTCTTGGCTCGCTGAACCCCTGCTTCACCCACCCTAGGCTTCGTCGCCTTCATCTGTGTAGGGCGACAACCTGACGCCCACCAGAGCCTACACACGATCATTTCCGGACACTTTGGTTCCGTCTCACACCGCACATTCTTTGCTGCATTTATACACTCTTTGCATACACGTCATAGCTCACATTCCCTCTGGATCGCGCTCTTGCTATTGACAATGGGTTTCTCCAAGTCATCTTTGTCTCTCACATGGCCAGTGGATGCCGTCGTTCTTCGCCAGATATCTGTCTGAGGGAGTGCGTAGTGTCCTATCGGCCAACGTTTCGTTACTCTGTACATACCCTTTTGCGTCGTTCCCTTGACTATCATTCACATAAAGCATCATCACGTGTGTTACATGCTAACTTTGTGGTTGTTGCTATGGGAAATAGCTCAGAGGTGTTGGGCTTAAGCTTCTTCTCATTGCGTAGAAAGTGGGAAGCGACGCTGCTAGATCGGTTTGAGGCACGAAAATTCTTCGTAAAATCGGCGATGGTTTACGCACCAAAATCTGTATGTTATTGCGGAAGCTGACCGTAAAAATCGCCGCTAAGATTGCCGAGCTGCACGTCGTGCTTAGGGCAACCAAGGCGTTTCGTTCGTCAGCTGTCATACCTTCCCGGTTCGCTCCACTACCAGCCTTAGCACCGCTGTCCTTCCTATCACCATCAGACATTGCTTCAGTCGAACTCAAAAGCAAGATTCGATCTGCTGCTACGGGTCCTGTAATACAAACCGACGAAGAGCTGTTCCAGGATCGATCGAAAATACGCCATTCTCCTGAAGCGTACCACAACATCTATTACAATGGCAAAGGACAATAGAGATAGCAAGGGCGAAGAAGGACCCGATCCTATCCTGCTCTCGCTGTTTGCGAATAGATTCATGTCCGTAGCTGAATCAATGGGCAAGTCGCTTCAGCAAACCTCGATTTCGACCAACATCAAAGAACGTCTCGATTTCTCGTGTGCCCTCTTCTCGCCCGATGGCTCACTCGTTGCCAATGCTCCGCATCTACCCGTCCATCTTGGAAGCATGTCTTTCGCCGTCAAGTTTCAAATCGAGCATCTCAAATCAACAGGTCAGACCATGAAAAGAGGCGATGTTTTGATGGCCAACATGCCGGTTGCAGGAGGCTCTCATCTTCCCGACATTACCTGTATCACTCCTTGTCATGCGGAAGATTCGGATGAGATCATTTTCTTTTGCGCTTCGCGGGGTCATCACGCTGATATCGGTGGTATCACAGCCGGATCGATGCCTCCTACGTCAAAGACATTGTTTGAGGAAGGGGCCCGCATCTTGTCGTTCAAGATCGTTAGCGAAGGTAAATTCGATCGTAAAGGACTTGAAAAGTATCTTATCGAGGAGCCTGCACAGTATCCTGGATGTTCGGGTACTCGATGCTTCCGCGATGTCGAGTCGGATCTTCAAGCACAGATTGCGGCGAATCAGAAGGGTATCAACCTCATCCACACACTTGTGGCCGAATGGGGTCTGGAGAAGGTTCAGCAGTACATGGAGTACATTCGAAAGAATGCAGAGTCGGCCGTTCGTACCCTTCTGCGTGACGTTGCAAAGCGTCAAGGAACGAACAAGCTGCATGCAGTCGACTACATGGATGACGGCACAGCTATTGAGCTCAGCGTCGATATCGACGCCGATGAAGGTTCAGCAGTGTTCGACTTTGAAGGAACGGGACCGGAGGTGGCAGCCAACTTCAATTGTCCTCGCTCGGTTGTTTCTTCAGCCATCATCTACTGTTTGCGATCGATGGTTTCTTCCGAGATCCCACTGAATCAGGGTTGCTTGACGCCAATTGACATTCGCATTCCCAAAGGATCTCTTTTGGACCCTTCAGAGACGGCAGCTGTTGTGGGTGGAAACGTGCTCACTAGTCAACGTATTACCGACGTGGTGCTGAAAGCATTCAATGCGGCGGCTGCCAGTCAGGGCGACACGAACAATCTCACTTTCGGTTTGGGTGGTAAAGACAAAGAAGGCAACCACGTCGAAGGTTTCGGCTACTACGAGACTATTGCTGGTGGCTCGGGTGCTGGGCCTTACTGGCACGGTACATCGGGTGTTCATACGCATATGACCAACACTCGAATCACAGATCCGGAGATCATGGAACGACGCTATCCTGTTGTACTGCGCGAGTTCTCGCTTCGTGATGGCTCAGGCGGTGAAGGCGAGTTCAGGGGAGGAGACGGTGTTATACGTGATATCGAGTTCCTTTCGCCAGGAATTCAGGTTTCGATTCTTAGCGAGCGCCGAGTGTTCCAGCCTTTCGGATTGGAAGGTGGAAAGAGCGCACAAAAAGGTCTCAACATCTGGGTCAAGCAACGTCGTCAAGAAGACGGTGATCTGCGCAAGGACGAGAAGGAAGGCGAAGCTCCACCGCGAGTCATCAACTTGTCAGGTAAGAACACAACACCAATGGGTCGAGGTGATCGTATTGTCATCTACACCCCGGGTGGCGGTGGTTGGGGCAAACCTGAGGACAAGGATGGCAAAGATGGAAAGAAGCGCAAGACCGAATCGAAGGATGACAAGGACGACAAAAAGGAGAACAAGGAGAGCAAGGATGGGGAGAAGAAGGGCACAAAAGATCCGATCAACGACCGCAATGCATCAGCAAGGATGGCTCCGCTGCTCAACGATGAGAAGTCGGAAAGTGGTGTGATTGCTAAGCAGGAAGATAAGGTAGATTCGCACAGCACGAATAGTGTCAACAAGCATCACACAACGAGGACAAAGGGTAGCGTAGCTGAATGGAGTGCAGCACAGTTGGGTGCTTGATGTTTGCCTAGCTTAGTGTTGCTTCTCTTTCTCTGGTCTTCTTTCAACCTTGTATATCGCAGTCTGTTTGTCGCGATGTTGTGGTGAGAAAGAGATTTGTGTCCTTATTAAGTGAGTGCGTTGGCAGAGATGGGAGAGACGACGACAACGAAGACGGGTCTCGAGTCTGCAGCGATGTGAGGTTAGCAGATCTCGATATTCGGAATCGGGCTTCTTCGCACAATGCGAAAAGGTGGGGCCAGCGAATCATGACCTGCACGGCAAGCCATCCGGTAGAACCGAATCGAGCTTTCGACAAGCCTTACAGCCTTCTCTTTTCGGAATCGGAGAGCCTTTGTCTCTTGAAGGCAAAATCGCGCCCTTGGCCCGGACGGTTGTACTCCGCAGATCGACAGACGGCCTCGTGACACTTCTGTGTGCGCGTGCGTGTCTCTCTATCTCTGTCCGCATTCCTGACAATTGAATGAGGGAAATTTGGACCGACAAAAGCGAAAACACCGATAAAAAGGGGTCCAGCTGCACTTGCGCAGCACTCTTTGTTTTTTGGTTTAAAAGTCAGCTGCTCTGATGCCTCCGCCTGGCTTCTTTTTCTCCACAAAAATCGTGCTGACAGCTTGCAGACTCGCAGAACTCGCAAAACCTGCAGATAGGTCCTGCATGCCGAACTGCGCCACGAGAGAGTTGTTGATAGAGAGAGGTGCTAATGTGGGAGAATGAATGATAAAGACGAACGAAAGGGCAGCGAAACCCTGACGGCTATCTTCGGCTACTCCGCATCCTACTTCATTTGGTGGGATCAAGCGAGCTCGATCCTGCCCTCTTCAAGTCTGCCCCTTCACCGGTGTGTGTGTGGGTTGGAAATGGCGAGAAATGCGTCAGCTGTTCGGCTTGACCGATGATAATGCGGTCGACACGGCATCATCGCCGCTTCACAATCCCCACTGTGAGGCTTACTTTTCAGAAAGAGAAGCGTGTGACCTTACCCACTCGAGCTTCGTGATGTTGTAGCCCTTAATGCAGAGCGAGAAACAGACGCAATGGCATGAAGCCAATGTCAAGAGACTGAGCTTGAGGCTGGACGGCGCTGCAGTGAGCAAGCCACGTCGCAGAGCAGTAGGAAGGTCTGACCTCCTCGCCCCTGCTGTTCTCATGGCTCGAGGCGTTCGGATCTCCCGCTAGCTTATCTGAAGTCGAGCATTGACGATCATATAAGAAGCTGGGTCAGATATCTCTTCCCTCTTCCCTCAGCACCGTATCGCTCCATCTCCGTGTCGTCGTCACCGCCGCTTTCCCTTTTCACTGCTCTCCCTCGCAGTCTGGCCTTCACCTCCGCTTCACAATGGCTCCCACCGCAGACGTTCTTCCCGCGCCCATCGAGGCTTCGACCCGCCCAGGCCTCCTCGTGCAGCCCTCTGCCACTAAGATTCGTAAAGCCTCATCTTTCCGCACAGAGCAAGTCGTCATCGATGGCCACAATCTCAAGATCCAAGGTCTTGTCGCTTCGGCACGATACGGTCATGTTCCCGTCCTCGACCCTTCTCCTGCTACTCGCAAGCGTATTGATGACTCGGTTCAGTCACTGATTGCTAAGCTTGATCGCGGCGAGTCGATCTATGGCATCAATACTGGCTTTGGTGGTTCGGCTGACTCGCGCACCGCCAACACTCGTGCGTTGCAGCTTGCTTTGCTTCAGATGCAGCAGTGCGGTGTTCTGCCTGTTCCTTCCACTTTCCCAACAGGCGAGCCTAGCTCTGCTCCATTCGCACTGCCATTGACAGACACCGAAACATCGCTGGTCATGCCAGAAGCGTGGGTGCGAGGTGCTATCGTCGTGCGTCTCAGCTCATTGATGCGAGGTCACAGTGGTGTTCGCTGGGAGGTTCTTGACAAGATGCAGAAGCTTTTCCTCGAGAACAACGTCACGCCGGTTGTGCCTGTCAGGTCAAGTATCTCGGCCAGTGGTGATCTTTCTCCACTCAGCTATGTGGCCGGTGCGCTTGCTGGTCAGCGAGGTATCTACTGTTGGGTTACAGACAAGACTGGTCAGCGTGTCAAGGTCACTGCTGACGAGGCATGCCGTATGCACAACATTGCCCCCGTTCAGTACGAGCCCAAGGAGGCACTCGGATTGCTCAACGGTACCGCCTTCTCGGCCTCGGTCGCTGGTCTTGCTACTTATGAGGCGGACAAGCTCGCTTCTCTTACCCAGCTCACTACCGCGATGGCTGTCGAGGCGCTCAAAGGCACAGATGCCAGCTTTGCCCCTTTCATTCACGAGATCGCACGTCCTCATCCTGGTCAGATCAAGAGCGCTCGATACATCCGCTCTTTGCTCAAGGGCTCTCAGCTTGCTGAGCATCTCGAGAATGAAAAGCACGTTTTGTTCTCGGAGGACAACGGTACGCTTCGTCAGGACCGATACACGCTTCGAACCGCCTCGCAGTGGGTCGGTCCCGGTCTCGAGGATATCGAGAATGCCAAGAGATCCGTGGACATCGAGATCAACAGTACTACCGACAACCCTATGATCGACCCTTATGATGGTGATGGTCGCATCCACCACGGAGGCAACTTCCAGGCTATGGCCATGACCAATGCTGTCGAAAAGATCCGACTGGCTTTGTGCGCCATGGGTAAGATGACCTTCCAGCAGATGACCGAGCTCGTCAACCCTGCTATGAACCGCGGTCTGCCGGCCAACCTCGCTTCGACCCCGGATCTGTCGCTCAACTTCCACGCTAAGGGTATCGATATCGCACTTGCCAGTGTCACTTCGGAGCTCATGTTCCTTGGAAATCCCGTTTCGACCCACGTGCAGAGCGCCGAGATGGCCAACCAGGCTATCAACTCGTTGGCATTGATCAGCGGCAGACAGACACTTCAAGCTGTCGAATGTCTCTCCATGATTCAGGCTTGGTCTCTTTACCTCCTGTGCCAAGCACTCGACATTCGAGCTCTTCAGCACAAGGTTGCCGAACAACTGCCCGCACTCATTCTCGCCTCCCTTAACGCTCACTTTGGCGAATGGATGGACGCAGCCACACAACAGGCTACTGCCGTGCTCGTTCTCAAGAGCATGTCCAAGCGTCTCGACGAAACTTCCTCGAAAGACCTTCGCGATCGTCTCGTCGAAACCTACCAAGATGCTTCCTCTGTCCTCGTCAAGTACTTCTCTGAACTTCCGAGCGGTGGAGGTGCCGACCCTCTGCGAAACATCGTCAAATGGCGTGCTGCAGGCGTAGCTGACACGGAAAAGATCTACCGCGATGTCACGGTGGAGTTCTTGGACAACCCTTATGCTTGCCACGCTTCGCATTTGCTGGGTAAGACAAAGAGAGCGTACGAGTTTGTTAGGAAGACTTTGGGCGTGCCCATGCACGGAAAGGAGAACTTGAATGAGTTCAAGGGGGAGTATGCTCAGTGGAACACGACGGGTGGCTACGTTTCGGTCATTTATGCCAGTATCAGGGATGGCGAGCTGTACGACATGCTGAATGAGTTGGAGGCTGATCTGGAGATGTAGATGGCGATAGAAGACGATGCAATAGAGTAGTTACGATGTCAAAAGCATTCAATAAGCTAGCGAGCAAAGTGTGTGGGAGAGACAATGACAGCGGAATTCTGACTAGCGGATCCATCCTCGTAGGCGATGTCCAAAGAGCATGATGCACGATTGCCAGATTCAATTGGCTCAGGCTGTAACATTGGGTTTCGCTTCTTACGAGCAGCAAGATTGCTGCTGAGCGGCAAGCCTCTTGTAAGGACGCCTCGAAGATCTACAGGTCGTAGTTGATACTGAACTCGTTTGTGCCTCAATAGTCGGTGATGACCAAACTGAACACAGACTTCAGCTAAAGTTTCCCCATCAGCCCAACAGTCGCAACTTTTATCAGTACGAGAATGCTCCTTGTGTTGCCAACGCCGCAGCCTCAACAGGTCGCAAAATGATGTTTGCATGGCATGATGTGAATGGTCGCAGAGGCTTTTCTTTTTCAGGTTCTTCAGATCTGTGCTGATTTGTCGCTATGCAGCGTTTGCATTCACAGATGGTTGTGAGTGGTATCGATACAAGTGTTACGTTACATTCGTGCCTTCGACTCTACATCACCGCTCTCATCTCTACTGCGACTTCTCGTCGTTGACCTTATCCTTCGGCTTCCACTGCAACGCTGTCTGTTTCTCGGCATCGACACTTGCCGAATTCCCCACCAACAACCAGACCGATTTCCTGATCGAACTCTCCACCGCTTTCGGCCTAGTCTCGTACAGCGCCGTCAACGTAGCCAGCCCAAGTGCCAACAATACCGTCTCCCCTTGAGGTAAACCTTTGATCCAACCCCTCTTTTTCGCGACTCCCCAACTGGCGTCCAAACTCTGCCTCGTTACATAACTTCCCAATTGGGCTTGACGAGCTTTCGGGACGGCGAGGATGAAAATGCTGCTGAGGAATCCGTTGAGGAAGTAACGTGCGCGTGGTAGCGTCGTACGAGGAAGGTACTGTTGGAAGAAGCAAACGAGGCCCCAAGCTGTACCGATACTGCCCGAGATCACGGTAGCGCCTTGCACAACGGCTAGGCCGAACTTGAAGAGTGCTGTTTCGGGATCCTTGAGGATCTTACGATACGAGAGGAGTTGGGTGAGGGCGGTGAAGGCAGCGACGAATTTGGCTGATGCTTGCCATTCTTTCATGAAGAATGAGAGGAAGTTGCGCGAGCAAGAGGGTTCGGTTGGATGCAAGACCGCGCATAGGAGGCGAGAATGGGCTGGATGGACGGGTGCGTAGTCGAGTACAGGGTTGATGATGGAGTACTTGGTGGTTGGGTATTTGGAAGGGGTGAGGGCGGAGAGGACGGGAGCTTTGAATGGCGGGTAAGCGGCAACTTTTGAGCCAGGAGTGGAGAGGATGGCGATGGTGTCTGCGATGTCTCTCGGTGCTGGCCAGGGGATTGATGTTGGCAAACCCAGCGGGCGGGGAGGAATGTACGAGGTGCTTCTCGCCAGAATAACTTTGCCGTAGGAGTCGGGGAAGCAAGTAGGTTCAAAGAGGAACGTCCAAAGCAACTGACCGTTCGAAATGGCATAGAACAATGCTCCTCCGACCCAATCCGGTACCCAACTTACACTCCTCGACTTGACCTCCCTCAAATGCGTATACAGATTCTCCACCGCCTTGGTACTCAACCACAATCCCATCGACCTTCTCAAGCTTGGAATAGGGAACGCAGTCAACACCGCCGAAGCCGCCAATGCAGCTGTAAAAGGGACCAATGCCGCTGATTCCAGCACCCTCAGCAACCTCGCTCTAATCCTGTCTCTCGTCACGGCATAATCGAGATTGTCCCGATTCCAGGACCTCTCGAGAGCATTCAGACGAATCTGCGTCAAGCGTGCGAGCAAGTAGCGATAGAGAGCCGAAAAGAGCGCCAGTACAGCACCGGATCGTAACGATTTGAGCGAGATGAATGCTTTCAATGCTTCGAGAGCCGGCTTCTTGCGAAGTGCCAGCGGAAGGAGACCATCGATGGCGACGTTCGCAGCGTAGCCCACACCGGCTGCTCGTGCAGTAATACGATTGCGAGGCGTAAGGGGTGGGTCCGCGAGGAAGGATCGGATGAAGGTGAGATTATTCGGGACGGGGTTTCGCGAAGGTGTGGTCTGGGATGCCGACATTGGGGAAGCCATTCTGGGCCAAGGATATGCACGTCCTTGCGTTGGACGGTTCGGATATTGATGTGTAGAGCTCCTGAGATCCTGTTCTCGGAGAGGATTGAAGACCCCGACGAGAGCGCAAGTGATGAGAGAAGGTGTCAAGGAGTGTTGATTTGATATGATGAGGTTCGCGCTATCTGGTTCAAATTGGCCCATCCGCATGAAACGGAGAAGCTTCCCCGCGTCATTTTGTCAGGAGATTGAGTGCGGGGCCGATTCAATCAGGCATCGGGTCTGAAAAAGAAACTTGATCGCGATCTTGAAGCATGCCTCCGCGGAAATGGTCATCGGAAGTGCCTGGCTGGCTGTCATGCTCACTGTTCTATGAAACCACGCCTTCTGCAGCACCGCCCTTCAGGCACAGCTTTGCTGCCACTCGTGTGCCTGCAACAGCACCAGCCTAACTACTTAGCCTCGACCGCTGAAGGACCTCGATGTCCTAATTACGGATCCAAATGAGAGTAAAATGAGCAATAAATTGCCTAGCGAGAAACTTGTCTAGGAATGGTCATCATTTAGGGCTAGCGGCACAGCGGTAAAAATAAATTGAAGCGGTACTCTACGCCTTATGACGACATCATAGACATTCTGTGATTCCGACATCCTGCCCTTGCGACATTCACCCTTCTGATTCTCTTCGTCGCTGCCGCCCCTCGTCAGCACCGCCCTTCACTGCCTTTTGTGTCTACGCATCATTTTGCATCGAGGCTGCAGGTGGCTTCCCTCCACCTTCTTTTACCTTGGTGCTTCGCTCGCTTGTGGCTTCGCGAGCTCAAAAGCCGACGACGCCATCACGCTGACGCTTCATGCTGGCCGGATGTCGTTGTCCGTGGAAAGGTCCTAAAAAGGTTTGGCTGGCTAACTTTGCTAGTATTTTCGCAACACCGCCCAAAAAAGAATGCAGAATGACTTGACCGGCCGTTGAAGTGCCAAGCCTGTGATGCGGGCTGTGGGATGAGGCATCTTTGCTGAATGTAGTCACAAGTTTGACACAACTTAGAGCTTTACTTGTCCTCGCTTGGGGAAGAACAGGTCAGGATTCTATCGGTAGCTACAGCTACCCGGCTCGAGCACGCCACCTTTGCAAGCCAGCCGCCCAGTTGGGCTAGAATGAGGGTGCTTGTTAGAATATATACACCTTCGACTTCTGCCTCGTACCTCCGCTGGTACCATCATCTAATCCTCACACATATCCTCAAAATGCAGTTCACCAAGTCCACCGTTGCCGTCCAGGCTCTTCTCCTCGCCGTCTTCGTTGTCGGCACTCAGGCACAGTGTAAGTTCTAGCCTCTTTGCTCCTCGTCACGCCTTCCAGAATGAAGCTGACCTCTGCTTTGCATACCTCTACGGTCTCACGTTTTCAATATTCGCAGTCGGCGGTGTCACCAGCGTCTTCGGCGACATCACCTCCGGCGCAGCTTCGATCGGTACCGTCATTGCTTCCGGTGCCACCTCCGTCTACGGTGACGTTACCTCTGGCGCCGCTTCCATCGCCACTGGTGCCGCCTCCGCTGGTTCCAGCATTGCCAGCGGCGCTTCCTCGCGTATCTCGAGCGCCAGCAGCGTTGCTGAAACTGGTGGCTCTTCGGTCCGCTCCAGCGCTAGCAGCGTCATCTCGAGCATCTCGTCAAGCGCCAGCAGTGCTTCCAGGTCGCTCTCGAGCAGCGCTAGCTCCGCCTCGTCGAGCTTGAGCAGCTCCGCTTCGCGTGCTAGCAACGCCGCCGTTGCCGGTGGTAACAACGTCGGTCTCCCCATCAACGCTCTTGTCGCTACCTTCACCGTCCTTCTTGGTTCGGCCATCGCTGGTACCCTCATCCTCTAATGGAGTCGCAGGAGTGCTACGATTACAACAACTTAGATACCTCACAATCTGCAAATGAAATAATTTGGAAACGAATGATCATGAATGGTTGAATGTGTATGAGAACATGTTTGGTATACAGAGAAAGAAGAATACAAAAGTGCGAGAAGGGAATCAAGCGGAAAGCTTCTCGTCCGAAGGACTCTGGACCGGCGCTTCGCGGAATCGTTGAAGCTGCCTATCCTCCTCATCCATAGGCAACACGGCGTTGGCGATCATACCAACAATGGCACTGATCAAGAAAGGCGTCGAAATGACAATGATGATGCTGTCCAAGAACCCAGACAAAGCCTTGTTACCACCGTGGTATGTGAACAAGTTGCTGAACAGATCGTCTGCCAACAATGTTCCGAAACCAAATCCAAAGCTGAGAGCGAGGATGAATCTGTTCCTCCTGGTGAAAGTGACGGTCTGCAACACCTTGACACCCGATACTGCGATCGAGCCGAATAGAACCAGCAGTACGCCTCCCAAAACTGGTTGCGGAATGGCACGTACGCAACCGGCAAGTTTACCGATGATACCGAAAAGAATGAGCCAGAAGGAACACCATCGACCTGCCTGAATATTGGCGCATTTTGTGATCGCAATAACACCGTTGTTCTGTGCAAACACCGATAGGGGAGGGACAGTGAAGAGAGCACTGAAGACACCAGCGAGACCGTCGACAAGTACACCACCGCTGATCCGACGATCGTAAGCCAACCCATCAACTTCGACCCTGCTAACTTCCGAGGTGGCGGTCACGTCACCGATGCATTCCATCATGAGTGAAATGTATACTGCAAGCAACGGAAGCACTGCCGGACCGTAAACTCTAAGCTTAAACGTTTCGACCCAAAGGAAAGTGATCGAGCGAGCAGAGTCAATGGGCGCACCTGAGATGTAGCCCAACGGACCGGCAATGACGAGTGGGAAGAGCAAGCCAATAGCGATCGAAGCATTGCGCATGGCGGGACTACCAAAGATCTCGGTCAAAACAACGGTCATGAAAGAAAGGAAACCGAGTCCAAGGTAGTGCGCATCTCCCCAGATGTAAGCACGATGATCGGTTCCCTGACAAAGCTGTGTTGTGCCGTGACAAGAAGAGCCTCCACCGAAAGAAGGGATAGCGGACTCGCCGATGAGTTTGATACCGATAAAGGCGACGACGGTGCCGGTGATGATGGGTGGGAACATGCGCTTGAGGACACGAGGTGGGAGGAAAGAGAGTGCGATTTCGAGCAGTGCACAAACGGCGCAAGTGCCGAGAAGGTATCCGTATGCATCGGGGCACGGAGCTCTGCTACCATCTGGGTTTGAAGGGCAAATGCCTTCGGCGTAAAGATTCTTAAAGATGCTTGTGGTAACACTGAGCGTGGTGAAACTCGTACCGACGACACTAAGCAATCCTGTACCAAGCTGACGACCGCCAAGCCAGGGAAGAGGGATGGCACTCTGCTGAATAGCACTAATGATGCCTGAACAAATGAGCGAGGCAGAAATCAAGTAGGCACTTGTCTCTCCTGAAAGTTCGAGCGAGCTTGCGATGATCATAGGTGGCGTGATAAGACCTCCAAGCATAGCTAGAGCGTGTTGCAAGCCGCAGATGGCCGCCACTGCAATGGGCAGTTCATCGTTTACGCCATAGAAAGGGGACTCTGCTGCGCCGCCGTTGAGCTTCGACTCGGGCTTCCAGGGGAATAGTCGAGGCAGGCAAAGAGCGCCAAAGTTGTAGTCGCCGAGCCAGCCTTCACGTGTGCTGAATTTGCGTGCCGTGGAGCGAAGGTGTGCGCGTGGGTTCTGACGCCATGATGTGGAAGGCGAAGACATGTTAGAGGCGGAGAGAACGTGGGTGGCGGAAGGGGCCATGGAAGGGTCAGCATGCGCAAAAGGCTGCGTGGTGACGGTGGCGCCTTTGGAAGACATGGTGACGAAGTGTTTCTCGTCGTCCGAGGAGTGATCCATTCGGAACTGCTTTTGAGGAAGGAAGGAAGGAAGGAAGGTGGGTGTGGTACAGGAAGAAGAAGCAACGGTAATGCAGGATGGTGTGCCAAGACAAAGACGAGAAAGCTTCTGAATCCTGTGGGTCGGGTCGGGTGACCTGTGTTGCAAGGTATTATGAGGAGGTGGGGTGTACCAATGAGAAACTAGATGAATGTGGACGGGTATTATAGTTTCGAGGTGGTGGGATGGCAAGATGGTTGCATGCTAGGCGCTTCTACGTTGACTAGATCAGGCACAGACTTGGAGAAGACGCTAATCTCGCTTGTGAGAATGCAAGCCGTTCTAGACCTTGCATATGTCAAACACAGACGGAAACTGCAAAGCGACACGGGCGAGTTTGCATGTATCCATGGAACTGCATGTGACAAAGCTGATACAGAGCCGTACGTGCGATGAGCAGACAGAAACTTAGCCGGCAGATATGGTCTGCGTGGGGCCGCAAAGAGTGGCCACGATTGATAAGACGGGACGCAATATCTGCCGTTCGCATGAATTCGAGCCATGATAGGCGTTGATGAATGCTGATACACCAGCAAATTCTAGCCACTGGCCTGGTCGGACAAGAGCGAGCAGCCACCCCGCTTTCAAGATAACGATGTTCCACATGGTCCGTCTCTTCTTGCCTGTCAAAGCCCTGCCGAAGAGCAGGCTGCGTCCACGCTTTTCCCCACTCCTCAACGCTCTTCTATGAACGACACGAATCTGGCTGGAAACCTTGAAGCCCATTCTCGCCTGCGTTTCAATCACCGGAAGCTTGAGTCAAGCTTGAGCCAATGCTGACTCTTCTGGCGAAAAGGCAACCCGGCGATTACAGAAATGCCGACTGCCAATAGCCGGACGACGCCTTCAAGCTTGAAGCAACAAGGATCAAGCATGTGGTCGGGGTCAAGATAGCGGGGTGGCTTTCGTAGATTGAGTTCGCCCAGAGCCAATGAAATCGCAGTAAGCTCGCCCGAGATTGCGGCAAAGCGGCGGCTAGGCTTGTCCGAAGCTGTTCAACGAATCAGAAACCGGGTTTCTCTGACAAGAGATAAGATTGCTTGACTGGTCAGATTCAATTCCCGACAAAGACTCGGACTTGACCGAAGTGCTGTGAGGAAATACAATCAATGTTAGAAGTCGGCCTCTGAACATGAGATTCGTTTGGAAAAGGTCGAATCCCGCATCCTCGGATAAGAAACGCTCAACAGATTAGAGCGCAGCGCACAGAAGATAGTGTTGCCTTTCTCTACGTGGCGAGCCAATGCAAGACCCTTGAGTCATCCACTCCCTGCTTCCGCGCCCTCATCACCATCTTCGTTGGGCAAAGATGGCGCTCGCAGGACCAAGCAGGCTGGGTGCGGCAGCATCTGTCGCTGTGCGACATGCCAATGCGGCATCAAGAATATGCTTGCCATCAACACACTTGCGCCATTTATCTCGCTCCGTAGCGGTCACAAAACCACTTGAACCCCGCACGGAACCATCGTCGGCTCGATACGAACACGCACTCTCGGCCGGGCTCCCTCTAACGACATCATCGCAACATCAACGAGTGCGTCAAAAGATCTCAGACATGGATTCCCGCATAGATCCACCATCTCCTTCCCACGTTCTTCGAGATCGCCATTCCCGTCAGCATACCTATCTCCGCATCTCGCTCACTGAAAAGTGCAACTTGCGGTGTCTCTACTGCATGCCCGAGGATGGCGTCCCTCTTACACCGTCGGGAAAGCTTCTCTCCTCGTCGGAAGTCGAACGCCTTGCCTCCCTCTTTGTCTCTCAAGGCGTCACCAAGATCCGACTCACAGGTGGAGAGCCCACCGTCCGCTCCGACTTACCGCAGATCGTGTCTTCGTTAGCTGCGCTCAAGCAACATGGACTCGAGCAGATTGGCATCACTACAAATGGAATCGCGCTTGGAAGGAGAAAGCTCGACACGTTGGTGCAGAACGGACTGACTCACCTGAACATCTCGCTAGACACCCTTGATCCATTCAAGTTCGAGTTCATGACCAGACGGAGAGGTCACGAAGCCGTGATGGACTGCATCGAGCGAGCGCTCGCTTTGGGTGTCAAGAGTGTCAAGATCAACGTTGTAGTCCTCAAAGGCCTCAACGACACCAAAGACGTGATTGACTTTGTTCGCTTTACGAAGGACAAGCCGATCACCATCCGATTCATCGAGGTAAGTTGTTCTCTGCAACCGCTTCATTTTGGGAAATTTGCCTGGACTGACCCTTGTGTTTCTTTCATTGCATTGTTGCACAACAGTACATGCCGTTCGACGGCAACAAGTGGCAAGTCAAGAAGCTTGTACCGTACAGAGACCTCGTCAAGACGATTCAGTCGGAGTTTCCAACTTTTGAAAGGGTGGCTAATCGTGACGATCCTAACGATACTTCTAAACATTGGCGAGTGCCCGGTCATGCCGGTACCGTCGGATTCATCACAAGGTACGCTCCTGCATCCTCACCTCGACTGCGTTTTCGGATTGCATAACACCACTGACCTTCTACCTTTCTTATATTCGTGCGCGTCTGTGATCCGACAGCATGACGGACAGTTTCTGTGGTACGTGCAATCGACTCCGCATCACCGCGGATGGTAATCTCAAGGTAAGTGTCTTCTCTACGCATCGTGCTCTCCTCGACCCATCTCGTTTCGATCTCACTAACTTACACCTCGTTCCCTCGCTCCTCTTTCCTCCCCGTTGCTTTGCTTGCGCAGGTCTGTTTGTTCGGCAATGCAGAAGTCAGCCTCCGCGATGCTATGCGCAGCGGCTTCGACCCCATCCCCTCGCTAAGCGAAGGCTCGAACGGCGAGCCAGCGACCGACGACCAGCTTTTGCAGCTCATCGGCGCGGCTGTTGGTCGCAAGCACGCCAAACATGCGGGTATGCGTGATCCAACAGAGCTCGCAAAATCCTTGAACAGACCCATGATTACCATTGGCGGATGATCGCGCATCGTTCAACCATCGCGTAAGCAGCGTGGTCTTCATCCACTTTATACCCGTGAGAGTCAGACTTTGCTCACTCACACAACATTTTACTATGCGAATTCCATAGGCTCCACGCAAACGCGGCATGCCGCAGCGATGCGCAGATCTGCGGGCGCGAGGAATCTTTTTGGGGGCACCAGGGCTTTGAGCCCAAAGCGAGGTATTATAAGGCACAATGCACAATTCACAAAAAACATCATACATAAGAATTTGAAAAACTTATGAACTGTGCATTGTGC
>JAXQGJ010000346.1:0-18534 GCA_037039655.1 Pseudozyma sp. M118-08B | reverse complement strand
TGATGTTCAAGGAAAGCATAAGAAACAGTCTGGTGGTCATGGACAATATGGAGATGTTGTAATTAAATTTGAATCTACATCCGTCTTTCTCAAAAAGCTGAGTCGATCTTGCAGCGGAGGAGGTGGGTTGGTGAGCCAGATGAAGTCGGTGGTCAAGACTAGCCAATTGGCAGATCCAGTCAGTGACAAATGCATTCGGCTTTGCCGCCTGTGGCAAGTAAGCGTGCGACTGAGCTCAACTTCTTCCATTTGCTTGCTTCGGATGTGCCGACGATTATTTGCCTCTGCCACGAAAGAGTTCAAGCTGTGCAGATGAGAGGCCCAAGCGCACTTGCAGTGCACTTTTTTCTTCCGATTTCTCTGTTGACTGCCAGGCTGCCCTTTGTGCAGGAACGAGATGCTCTCTGCAAGGAAGACGTCAGAGAAGAGTGTGTTGGACCATTCTGTTTTTGGCATGTCTGTGCATGTGATTGTAGCGAAATGAGACCAACACCAACACCTTGTTGAAAAGTGTTACTTTCATTCTATCAACTAACGCGTATCGACATGTCCTACGCCAGTCGTGCCTGCGACATTTGCTTGAAAGCCACCCTAGTGATCAAGGCACGTCAGACTTCCTTTGGCTGCACGTTCTTGATTTGCGTATTTCTTCTTTGAGCAGCTGTGTCACGTATCCATACAAGCAAGCAGCCTTCGTATGCAATGGGCTTAAAAGCCCGACCAAGAGAGTGCTTTCCACACCTTATGCGGGAGAGGCGGTGTGGTTTGTGAGCTTTGCAAGATCGGACAATCGAAACACGATCAGATTCGACTGCGACAGTGGGGAGATCCCGCGATACGAGAGGCAATCGATCGAACTCAATCGGGCGAATTGCACGAATTGGATTTTGTTGGCCTCAATTTCTTTTACCAAGACAGACCGTTTTCTTCATCATGTTTTTTTTTCCTGTAAAATTACATTTGCCAGATGTCTGTCGAACAGAGCGGCGGCGGCGGTAACCTCGACCAGGTTCGAATCTCATACGGGGCTCCGTACTCCGAAGCTAGCAAGCTAGCAAAACCTAAAGAAGCAACACAATGCGCACTTTAGTGAGTGTCGCTCCTCATTGTTGTCCCTTGTCCTGAAGGACCGCCGCCGGTAATGCGTTGCGGAGTTAAGTGAGTGACTGCGACAAAGGCTACGACTTTCAAGCCATCGGGCGATAGCGGCGAGCAGTGCCATTTCCCCGCTTTGGCCCTTACACACGGACTCGAATCTGATCAATTGCTCGACACAGACTCCAGCACAATGTTGGATACCCTGACAAGATCGTGACCTTTCAACGTGTCCCTTCTCGCCCAAGCCGTATGTGTTTCTTTGAGGATGTCTGTGCAAACACGAAAGCGCAAGAAGGCTCGACATCGCCGCAAGCCTTGAGGCTGGCCACGGCTGGGTGAGATGATCAAAATTTGGTTAAACGCAGTGACTGTGCCCTTCTCAATGGCAAGATGCGCGCTCGAATTGAATACAGAAAGGAGCTTGTCAAGCTTTTCATGTAGTGTGAAAGGCAACACGCGATCAAGCGAGTCAAAGAAGACCTGCCTGATTTGGACTAGCGCCAATGTCAGTGACTCTAACGAGGTCGGCTGTCCTTCTTCGGCCACAGGGCGATGAGATTTTCGGAAGAGCGCTGACTGCGATGTAAAGCGCCAAAGTGGTGTTTTGGACTCCGCAGAGAACAAGACGCCCCCGCCGACGATCCCCCGCTTTTGTTTCACTATCTCAGCGTTTCGATATCCGATTGATTGCTCACCATTCTTGCATAGACTGAAACCCATCATCGTCCTTTGCAAGGTCATTGCAATCGACACGCAGCTATCGTGAACCATGTCAGACAGGGAACAGCGCTAGATGATTGAGTGCTTTGAGCCACTCT
The DNA here is from genome assembly GCA_037039655.1 of Pseudozyma sp. M118-08B. NCBI lineage: Eukaryota > Fungi > Basidiomycota > Ustilaginomycetes > Ustilaginales > Ustilaginaceae > Pseudozyma > Pseudozyma sp. M118-08B. The sequence goes on along the minus strand of JAXQGJ010000346.1, from coordinate 16,618 downwards.
TTCTCAGGCAGTGGGTCGTGACCGCAGATGACACTGTCGGGTCCTTGGACCCAGTGTCTCGGTGTCGCTTGCTTAAACAACGATCTGAGCGTCGTTAAAGAAAGCATGTGATTATTAGCGGAGAAACCCCTTGCTGCGTCCATGAACTTTCCAAACTACAAGCTTCAAGCCAAGTGCTGTGCGGGTCCTCTTCATGACCCGAGCAATAGGTCGCCTGATCTGGCGCCAGCTTGCTTCAGGCTTCAAAGGAAGTGAGCTCGTTGCCAGACCAGAGACCAAAGAGACTGTGCGGACCCCTCAGACGCCGGGTGTTCGAAGAAAAGGCGGCTAGTCGAAATCGATTTCGACGATGCACTCGATTGGTTCAACTCAACTTTTCCCCATGCTGTCTCGGCTAACCATCAAGTTGGCGTCTCACGTCGGCTAATCTTGCACCTTTTCTTCTTTTCTACTTCGCTCGGCAAGCTTTGCAGTCGACCTGCTCTGGCGAATTGAAGAAGTGGTAACTTTTCCTTATAGCTTGTGCGACTTCATGTTGTTGCTGATAGCGTGATCCCTGGTCAAAGAGCAGCACCGTGCACCGATGAGACATACTCAATTTAGGGTAGCGCTGCTACCGCCTGTCACAATCTTGCTGCCTGATTCGATGTCGAACGCAGATCCTGACCTTGGACCTGACCCTTGCCGCTGATTTCAGCTTCTAAGAGCAATTCGCCCGCGGTTCGGCTGGACGTGCGCTGAACGTTGTCTTCCTCTTGCTCCCGCACCTCGCGTACCGAGCTCAGATGCTACTGTCTTCCTTTGCCGTGCCGTGTGACACGACGTGTTGACAGAGCTATAAAGAGAGGCCATTGTATCAAGAAACGGGCCCCTCGAAGCAGTGCTCGTTAAGGCTCATCCTTCCCTGTTTGCGATCCTGGCCCTCGTCTTTGCTCTCGCCCCTGCCACTACCTCATTCATCTCCTCGAGGCCATAACCTACGATGCGCTTCTTCCCTCGAGCCGTGATCGCACTGGCGGTCGCAGCAACGGCAGCACTTGCTGCTCCCTTGGAGTCTAGAGCCGCTTTTCCGGACCCAAATGAGGATCCGTTTTACTCGACGCCTTCCAATATCAAGACGTTTGCCAATGGTCAAATCATCCAGTCGCGCAAGGTACCCACCGACATTGGCAACGCGAACAACGCCGCTTCGTACCAGCTCTCCTACCGCTCCACAAACACATCACAGGATGCGTATGCCAACGTTGCCACCATCTGGATCCCTGCCAAGCCGTCGTCGCCTCCTCGCATTTTTACCTACCAGGTCTACGAAGACTCGACACAGCTCGATTGCGCTCCTAGCTACAGCTACCTGACGGGCTATGATGAGCCCAACAAGGCGACCACCATTCTCGACACTCCCATCGTCATCAGTTGGGCTCTGCAGCAAGGCTACTATGTCGTTTCGTCAGACCACGAGGGTCCGCGATCTGCTTTCATTGCTGGCTACCAAGAGGGCATGGCTATCCTCGATGGTATTCGCGCCCTCAAGAATTACGCCAACTTGCCTCAAGACAGTGCCGTCGGAGCGTACGGTTATTCGGGAGGAGCGCATGCTACCGTCTGGGCAACATCTCTTGCAGCGGCTTATGCTCCTGAAATTAACTTCATCGGTGCTGCTCACGGTGGAACACCCGTCAGCACCAAGGACACCTTCACCTTCCTCAACGGCGGATTCTTTGCCGGCTTCGCGATCGCCGGTGTATCAGGACTGGCTTTGGCTTATCCTGACATGGAAGCTTTCATTCTGCCGCGTCTGAACGCACAGGGTGTCAAAACGCTCCAGCAGATCCGAGGTCGAGGCTTCTGCCTACCCGAAGTAGCCACTAGTTATCCGTTCCTCAACGTCTATTCATTGGTCAACGACACCAACTTGCTCACTGAAGAACCCATCTCTAGCATCTTGCAGCGAGAGACGCTTGTTCAATCCGAGGCGAGCTACACTGTACCTGTCCCCAAATTCCCTCGCTTCTTGTGGCACGCTGCTCTTGACGAGATTGTCCCTTACGTGCCTGTTACCGAGTATGTCAAGGAACAGTGTGCAAAGGGCGCCAACATCAACTTCAACACCTACCCGATCGCCGAGCATATCACTGCCGAACTCTTTGGTCTCATTCCTGGTCTTTGGTTCTTGAGCCAGGCCTACGAGGGCAAGGCACCCGCGGTGCAGTGTGGAACTGCTCTGCCTGCCGCTCCTTCTGCTCAGCAGGTACTTGGAAACGACTTGGCCAACCAGTTGAGCAGCCTCAATGGAAAGCAGTCACCGTTTGGCAAGCCGTTCGGCGCCGTTAGCCCGAGTTCGCTTGTCAAGTTGCTTTAGATTTATTAATGTCAGTGCTGGAATGATCACTCCTCAGAAATCCACTTCACTTCATGTTTATCCTCTCAAATATGCACAGACTGGGTTGAGCTCGAGTCATCATCAATGAAGTTCATACAATACTGAGCATTCCATAAAACATAAAAAGATACAGGCGGATGGATACGACAGAAGCTTGGGGATATGCGCGACTTAGAACTTGGCACGAGCAATGTTGGTCTTCTTAACATCGAAGCGGTCGAGGTTCATGACCTTGTTCCAGGTGGTGATGAAGTCCTTGTTGAACTTGTCGGCGTTGTCGGCCTGAGCGTAGTTCTCAGCAAGGGCACGGAGCTCGGCCTGAGAACCAAAGATGAGGTCGGCACGGGTAGCAGACCACTTCTTCTGGCCAGACTTGCGGTCGACACCCTCGAAGAGCTCGGCCTTGCCACCGTCAGCGGTCTTCCACTCGGTGCTCATGTCGAGCAAGTTGACGAAGAAGTCGTTGGTGAGCTGACCACGTCGGTGGGTCAAGACACCGTGATCGGAACCGTCATAGTTGAGGCCGAGAGCACGGAGACCACCGATGAGAACGGTGAGCTCGGGTGGCGAGAGAGTGAGGAGGTTGGCCTTGTCAACAAGGTACTGCTCGGCACGAACACGCTCGGTGGAGCCGCCGTAGTTGCGGAAGCCGTCGGCGGTGGGCTTGAGCCACTCGAAGGTGTCGACCTCAGTCTGCTCCTGAGTGGCGTCAGTGCGGCCAGGGGTGAAGGGAACGGGAAGACCGGAAGCCTTCTCGAGGGCAGCGTTACCTGCGAGAACGATGAGATCGGCGATCGAGATCTTCTTGCCGCCCTGGTTGGACGAGTTGAACTGCTGCTGAACGCCCTCGAGAGCCTTGATGACCTCGGCGAGCTGAGTGGGGTTGTTGACCTCCCAGTCCTTCATGGGTGCGAGACGAATACGGGCACCGTTGGCACCACCACGCATATCCGAGCCACGGTAGCTGGAAGCCGAAGCCCATGCGGTAGCAAGGAACTTGGTGGGCTCGACACCAGTGGCGAGGATGGCCTGCTTCAAGCCTCCAAGGTCACGGTCGTCGACGAGAGGGTGGTCGACAGCAGGAACCGGGTCCTCCCAGATGAGAGTCTCCTTGGGGATCTCGGGACCGAGCCAGCGGGATCGAGGACCCATGTCACGGTGGAGAAGCTTGAACCAAGCACGACCGAAAGCATCGGCAAACTCGTCGTGGTTCTCGAGGAAGCGACGCGAGATCTTCTCGTAAGCAGGGTCGTATCGAAGCGAAAGATCGGTGGTAAGCATGGTTGGGCGACGCTTCTTGCTAGGGTCGAAGGGGTCGGGGATGATGGCATCCGAGTTCTTGGCAACCCACTGGTTGCATCCGGCAGGCGACTTCTCGAGCTCCCATTCGAACTTGAAAAGGTACTCGAGGTAGAGGTTGGTCCACTCGGTGGGCTTGCTGGTCCAGATGACCTCAAGACCGGAGGTGATGGCGTCGCCACCCTTACCGGACTTGTACTTGGACTGCCAGCCAAGACCCTGGTTCTCGATGGGGGCACCATTGGGCTCGGCGCCAACGTTGTCGTCGGGGCCAGCACCGTGTGTCTTTCCGAAAGTGTGACCACCGGCAATGAGAGCAACGGTCTCCTCGTCGTTCATGGCCATGCGTCCGAAGGTGGTTCGAATGTCGTTGGCAGCAGCAACCGGGTCAGGCTCACCGTTGGGACCCTCAGGGTTGACATAGATGAGACCCATGTGCGAGGCAGCAAGGGCACCCTCGAGGTTGCGGTTCTTGAGATCCTTCGGATTGCCGCCCTTGTTGCCCTCTTCGTAACGGACATCGTTGCCGAGCCATGTGGTCTCGCCACCCCAGTAGGTGGACTCATCGGCCTCCCAGGTGTCAGCACGACCACCGGCGAAACCGAACGTCTTGAAACCCATAGACTCGAGCGCGACGTTACCGGTGAGAAGGAAGAGATCAGCCCATGAGATCTTGTTGCCGTACTTCTGCTTGATGGGCCACAAGAGACGACGAGCCTTGTCGAGGTTACCGTTGTCTGGCCAAGAGTTGAGAGGAGCGAATCGCTGCTGACCCTCACCTCCTCCGCCGCGGCCATCCTGGACACGGTAGGTACCAGCCGAGTGCCAAGCCATACGGATGAAGAATCCACCGTAGTGACCGAAATCGGCGGGCCACCAGTCCTGCGAATCGGTCATGAGGTTGGTGAGATCCTTCTTGAGCGCATCGTAGTCGAGGCTTTGGAAGGCAGCGGCGTAGTCAAAGTCAGCCTTGAAGGGATCGGAAGAAGCCTGGTGCTGGCGGAGGATGTTGAGCCTGAGCTCGTTGGGCCACCAGTCACGGTTCTTGGTACCACCGCCGGCGATGGGGACACGCTTGATGTCAATGTTGTGGTGTGCGACTGGGCATTCTCCCATTTTGACGGATATAAAGCTGATTCGCTTTTGATAAGATTAGAGACCTGTATTTGTGTGCTCGTGACAGGGATCGGCGCGTAAGCGAGGTGAAAGGGATGGCTATGCGAACGCTATGCGAGAAGAATAGAGTATGGAAAAGTGTGTGGGTATCGGAAAGGAATAGATAGTGTGGCGTCAAAGATGACTGATGGGTGTGCGTGGCGCGGATGTGGATCGAAAGTGACTGATGTCAACGTATATATGGCAAAAGCGGCCGCAGCCTAGTTGGGGTGGCTATGGTGCTGCTGCGGGGAAAGTGGCGAAATGGCAGAGGCTAAGCAGCTCATTCGGGTCGAGCGAAGCGAAAGAACTCGAAGCTTTTAGTCAGACAGTGTCGGGCAACGCCAACGATAGAGAGATGCAGCGAGCGGCAAATCTAGCAGACCAAGCTCATCCAGAGCTCATGCTCATGGTCCATGCACGCGCGATGAGTTACGAAATAGAGCATGATATCCGCGAGACGGCAACTCAACACTGTAGCACGCATGCTGTTGAGCAGTTGCGAGTGGCGACCACAGAGCAAAGCCTAATCCCCAGGCACTTGGCGAGTATTTGCTGTCGAAATAGATGCTTAACCTCAAAATCGAATCTACGCGCGGCTCAGGCACTTTGTGGCACTCAGCCATTAAGGCACTCAGGCACTTATCCATTGCTTCGCTGCAGTGTCACGCGTGCTCATTAGCTATCAATTATCAACCAAACTGTACACCGAGAAAATCGGCATTCCACAACTACGTGAGAAGCGGAAAGGACCTTCCGAGTGATTCTTCTTGATTCGCCGATTCGCCGTTCTGTGCTTCTTAACCCGGCCACTCGTCGAGTTTCCCTCTTCAGAAGGATCAATTAACGCTCGGCTCTCACGCGAAATGGCTTGGTCATTGTAAACTGCAAATCGGGAAAGGTCGGCTTCATTGGCCGGATGCGACCGACTTACGGGAATACTTCTGTTAGACTCTGTTGTTTCTTGTAACTCAAGACGTTGATCGTGTCTGCGGTGGGAATGTCGCCAAATTGGACAGCTTCTGATCGCCCGTGGAAAATCACAAGCTCGGTTGATTTTCTCTCGTGAGTCAGGCGTTCCTCAAGCATCTGCTGTGCTGTAGCAACTTGCGCACACGGAAGAGAACATGATGAACCATTGTAAAGATTGACATGAAACAGTTCAAGGGCCTAGGATCGCAAATGAGGGAACAGCTTTTGCGAGTTCTCGTGGCTGATCTTGGCCAGATCCTCCGCCGAAAATTGGCCGTCGAGCGTCTTGAACCAGTTGCAGGCATCTTCGAACTTTTCGTATGGGTAGTCGATGGAAAAGAGGATTCGATCGATGCCGATCTCGTCCTGAACATACTTGAGCGTCAAAGTCGAAAAATGTCCCGAGGTGGTAACCCAGATGTTCTCGTTAAAGTAGTCTCGGATCGTCTTCTTCATGGATACGGCACCACGCGGCTTGTGCACTTTTGGAGTGAAAGGCAAGAGTGTCAAACAGGGGAACGGCGCTTGTCAGTATATATGAGTTACTACTCGAGAAATTGCTCTAGATTCATCTGTTCTTAGATTTACCATCTTCAAGCCAGTGGTTGATACGCCACAGATCAAACGGAATGTGCTCGCCCAAGTGTCCGACGATGACCTTGAGCTTCGGGTGGCGATCAAAGACGCCGTTGACAATCATTCCGAGAAGGTGAGCAGACACGTTGTTGGCGAATGAAAGCACAGGGCCAATGAGCGCAGCACGGTCCTTGTAAAGGCGGCGGAAGATTTCGCCCTTGGGTGCGATCGGGTGAAGGTAAAAAGGAACATCGAGCTCAGTGACAGTCGACCAGAACTCGTCCCATTCCGGTTGGTCATACCAAGCGGCCTCATCGTTGGGAAGACGCTGATTATCGTTGACGAGAGCGCCAACGAAACCAAGCTCCTTGACACAGCGACGCAGCTCGTCGCTGGCATCCTTGGCATTGTGCATGGAGAGCGAAGCAAAAGCACTGAAGCGCTTTGGGTTCTTCTGCACTTGCTGATACGCCCAGTCATTCACCTCGATAGCCGCCGCCGCTGCTGCTTTGGGCTCGTCAAAATCTTGGATACCGGGCGCAGTAAGTGAAAGGATAGTATGAGCCACTCCATGCTCGTCCATCTTGGCAAGACGATCGCCATGGATGTCGACGAGACGATCGGCGTGAGCCTGGCCGTTACCGTCAGCGACGAAAAGCCTGGCTTGATAGGCCGACTGCTCCGCTAGGGAAGGGATGTTGAAGGCTTCCTCGAGTGCGATGAGCGACATACTGCTAGCTGTAATCTGATGGCTGTTGTGCTGAGATTCTGAAAGGGGAGTCGACAGGCGGAAGGCGGGTCGCTGGTAGGAAGCAAGCGATACGAAGATACGAAAGAAGGATCTTGTTTGTGCGATGGGGCTCTCATACTTATATGTCTTGTACGGAAGCCGAACGAAAAGCCAGCGGTCTCATAGCGGACAGAAGCGAGGGTCTTCCTTGCTGAGCATCTTCTCATATCTCGGAGACAGTCCGGATGGCTCGCGTGTGGTCCGACTAGCCTAGCCCTTCGAAGTCTGCAGCCTGTTGGTATGCAGGGTCAGCAGAGGCGCGGACGGTGGACCGTGAGCGCATCTTTCGGCTTCTGGCTGTTCTCTACAACTAGGCTGCTTGCAGCAGGTGCCTCGAGCGTCGAAAAAGCGTAGGACAACCAGTCGGGACAAGGCCAAGCTAACTTTGAAGCGTTGCTCGGTTGCACAGCCTGTCCACTGTGACTAGAGTTGACTTTCAGGACCCTATGTCGGCTTTGAGCTCAGACAAGTCACCAGATAGCCGATGCACGCCTTTTGCGCAACCATCAAGAGTGTGGGGTTAAGTTGCCATTTCGGACGGCGTCCGACCGCGGAAGCTTTCCGCCGCTTGATTGAGCCAAATAGAGCAAAATCTAACAAACAGCTCCCAACTACCTTTTTAAAATTGTTAGAGTTTCTCTCCAATCGCTCTCGGGCCTGCTTTCTAGCTCGGAGACTTTTCCCAGATTGAATCCACGCGCTGCTGCCATGTGGGGCGGCATCTTCAGGAAAAAAGGGTCCGAACTGCCATCGCGTGCAACGCTCGCTTGAGCAAAGGCTCCGAGCCCACCAACCAAAGAACGAAGGCATATCCTTCTTTGATTCCATCTAGCTTGCCACAACGATCATCATCATCATCACCAACAACTTCATATACAGCCGCACTGCAATCTGGCCTCTTCTGTGTGCGAAGGTGACCAAGATGGTTGGCGGACAGACATTAGAGAAAAGGCATGGTGCTCCAACCACGGCCGGCCTTGGCTTGTTGTCCAACACTCGTACAGGTGACCCTTGGGCTGGTCAGCCAAAGTACACCAAGGGCATCACAGCTACCATCTCAATCATCATCTTGATCTTCGCCGTAGCTTCAATTCGATCACGCTGGGCTCAATATAAGCGACAGCGCGATACTGTCCAAGGACGCACAGCATCGACAGCCCAAGAAAAGGCAGGTCCACACTGGCTCACTCGACCCGTCGCCGCCATCAGATTGCTCGCATATCGACGTCTGCCTTCCTATCGCTTGGGTATGATCAACTTTCGAATGCCGGTCCTAGGAGCGACGCTGGCCCTCTGCGCCTTCATGCTCGGCTTCACCATCTGGACTTTTGTCGTTCACCCATATTATCGTGTCGACCGCAGCTTTGGCAGCCCGCCGCTTGCACTCCGCTCCGGTATGATGGCTCTTGGCCTGATGCCTTTCATCTATGTGCTCGGCTCCAAAGTCAACTTCATTTCTCTCTTAACTGGCGTCAGTCATGAGAAGCTTCAAGTCTATCACCAGTGGCTGGCACGCTTCATGCTCTTCCTCGCCACTATCCACGCCATCCCTTTCATCCACCAACCTTTGGCCGACCACGGCGTTGCAGGCTTGCGAGCCGAGTTCTACTCGGACAGTATCAATACGACCGGGGTCATCGCCTATGCATGCCTCTTCGTTCTCTCCTTCGCCAGCCTCACGGGCATCAGGGAAAGATGCTACGAGCTCTTCTTGATCATTCACGTGCCCGTAGCCATCATCTTCCTCGGCTATATGTTTGTTCATTGCCAAGCCATGCTGACGTCGTGGAGGTATCTGTGGGCTACCGCTGCCATGTACATGCTTTCGGTCTTCTTGCGATTTGCTACTCAGCTCCGTCAGAATAGCTTCCTCTCGCTGGCAAGGTGCCGCATCGAAGCACTTCCAAATGGCTTGACAAAGATGACCGTCGAATCGGCCATGAGATGGAGACCTGGCCAGCACGTCTTTGTGCGCTTCCCAGGACTTGCACCTCTGTCGGCACATCCATTCACAATCGTTTCGATGCCATCTCCTGACAACCAACAGCTACTTTCAACCGTTGTGCTCATGGCTAAAGCTCAAAAAGGTTTGACAAAGCATCTGCACGACCACGCACTCGAGGTGCAACTTCGGCAACGCGGCCACACATATATGGACAAGGGTCAAGGAGGTAGACTCGCCCTTTCGGCTATCCTTGATGGGCCTTACGGTCAGGATGCTAGTGTTGCAAGCTACCAACATGTTCTACTCCTCGCAGGAGGCAGCGGCATCACCTTCGTTCTTGCTTCCTTACTGGAGCTGTCATGGCTATGGCAGCAAAACGGCGCGAGTACGAGGACGGTACACCTCATATGGTCGATGCGAGATGCGCAATCGCTCGCTTGGGCCCGTCAGCACCTCGTCACAGTGGCCACGCTCGCCCCCAAGAATGCACTCCGAGTGTCGATCTACATCAGTGGCAAAGATGCTGAAGCGCAGGATCTTGATTTGCCGCCATCATGGGATGTGCAATGGGGAATGCATCCCGATGCCGCATCTGCGGTGAGGCAACTTGCCAATAACGCATCGAGCCCATCACAACACCCAATAGATCTCGAAAAGTCACCTAGCTGCACAGCGAGTGCATCTGCATCCGCATCGTCGTCAGCAGCCATCGTCGTTTGCGGACCTTCTGGCATGGTTCAAGATGCTTCGAATGCTGCTGCGAGCCTGCAAGCCGATATTGTACGTGGCAAGCTCTCTGGCCTTCACGATCTCTCCCTGATCACAGAAAGCTTTGGCTTCTGAGCCTGTCACATTATGTATCTGCCACACTGCCGTCAATTCAAAGAGTTTGTCTTCACCCTAATGTTCCGTGCTTAGTCAATTGTCCATGTTGCGTTTCATCGGGTTTCAAGTTGATGAATGGGATCGCACGCCGATTACCAGCAAATCGGGTGACGCCGAGAAAAAAATCGGATCTCGGATAAAGATTGGATGCTTCGATGCAGGGTTCTGAAAGGCTTCTCCTTGAAGTGATACTTGCACTTGCTTCTGCTGCTTGTGAGCTCGAGAGACACTGTGTTGCTCTTGGCTCGCTGTCTCGTTCAACCATCATGGCCAAGTCAGCTGACCCGGTTCAGGCTGCGCGCAAAGCAGCCGTGAAGCGCGAAGCCAAACGCAATCGCGAGCGCAAAGAACAAGCAAAAGAAGCACGAACACTGCGCCAGGACACAAGCGGCCTCGAGCGACAGATCCAAAGATTCGAGTCGAGAACGACACTGGACACAGACGACCAAGAAGAGCTTCAACGTCTTCAAGCTGAGGTCGCCCATGTCAAACGCATCAAAGAAGATTACATCCGCAAGCATCCCGACCAGCGTAATTTTGTGCGCGGCTTCGAAGATCGGAATGATGCAGCTGGCCCGTCGTCGAACCGTGCCTCTATATCACATTCTGCCTCGGCACATCCACATACTCCAGGTGCAACGTCGTCGACCACGGTACGAGATCCAAGGTGGAGTATCTACTATGACCCCATCTTCAATCCATATGGTGCGCCGCCACCAGGCATGCCATATCTGGAAAAGTCTCATGCCCAGCTCATAGCAGAAGGTCTGCTTGACGCAGCCAAACCGCCTCCGCTCCCAGAAGAAACGCCCGACTTCTCAGGATCTGATCAGGACAGCGATAACTCGAGTGTAGACGAGGATTTGAAGGACATTGTAATGCCGAAAGGTCCTCCACCACTCAGATTTGATTCTGGATCCAAGACGGCGCAGGAAGCCTTACCTTCAAGGCCTGGCAGACAGCGAGGCGCCTTCGTCACGCAAAGAGGGAGAGGACAAGACTATAACAGGAGCCAACACGGGAGAGGCCGTGGGAGCTCTCAGCCGCATCATCAACAAGGAGCACGACAGCGTGTCAACTATGATCAAGGCACCGCTACAAGAAACAATTATAGTCCATCTGTTCTACCGCCTCGGCCCGCTTCAGCACTGACTGTCGGTGCAGTCCCTCAACCCACATCTTCTGTGAAGCCTGCTGGATCTGCAAGACCTCCCGGGCCACCACCAGCTGTACCTGACGCCGTTATCATCTCTGCAGAGCCGCAGCTGCGAGACTTCAAGAAAGAATCGACTGCCTTCGTCCCTGCTGCTCTTCGCAAGAAACAGCTCGAGGAAAAAGCGCGCATCAAGCGTGGTCTGCCTGGCAGGATAGACGCAGCTCCGATTTCGCAAGACATGACCAGCTCAACATCTGCGTCGAACCAGGCCAAGCCTGATCTGCTCAGATCAGTCCAAGCACATCTGCCGCTAAAGCAGGCTCGCCCAGCACAGAGGGATGGCAGCAAGACAGAATACGATCAGTTTCTCAACGAGGTCAGCGATCTTCTATGATGATAATACTCGTCATGATACATCAAAAGTGTGGGCGGTTGCTCTCAAGGGCCGAGGGTGGATAAGCTCGCTTCTCGCGCCCCACCTTGCTGCAGCGTGCAATGCGACGCATCGTCGTCGGGCAATTTTATCATTCAGAAGAAACACATCTCCGTCGAGCAACAACCTTGTGATGTTTCATGTGATTTGCGCAATGCCGGCTTCGGCTCGTTCTCTCCTTCTCTTTGAGATCATATGAAGCGACCCGTTGCTTTCTCGGCGTTGATTCTTCAGGACTGTCACATTAACACGAGACAACGGATCAAGCGGCAGCCGACGCCCAAACCGCAAGACAAGCCGTGCCCATCTTACTTGTACCCATCTCTCTCTTTTTACACTACATATTCACTTCTTGCCCTCTTGCCTCGAGCTCGTCGCAGTCCCTCACCCAACTCTCTGAGGTATCTTTGATCTATGGTCACGATGCAACGACTTGAACATCCTTTCAGCTTTGACGTGCGTGTTGTCACTTCACCTTGCAGAAGTCGAATACACCTCGTGGAAGAGGAGGCGTCACCGTTCACGCCCCGTTCCAAGTCTCTTGATCTACTGCGTGCAGATGCCTCCTCACCTGTCGCACGCAACTCGCTCGATACCATCTCAACGTTCAAGTACTGCTCCATATCCAGTCCTATCTTCCTCAACAGCAGCACTGGCGTTCATCCGCTCGTACATGAATCTCGCTTGGCGACCGTTCATTGTGGCTCAGACATGGAGGAAGGGGATGGAAGCGATACGATCGTCTCTTCTATCCCCTCTTCAAACTCTCTGAAAGCTGCCGCCGACATACGCGCATCGACAATGCCCAGACACTTGACAAAAGACCCCGTGACGCAGCCAAAGACACCAAGCCGCAGACAAATGTCGTCGGACCAACTCAAAAGCAAGTTCAGCATGTCGCCGGTGCAACAGTCGAAGCGATCCAAGACAAGGGTGTCGGAAGATCGCGGCTCGACCCATAGGTTTCCCGAAGGTCTTCTCAGCGTCGACGGCTCGCGATCAACCATCGGGAACTGGTCACACAGTCTGGGCATGGCAGCACGCAAGCTGCAGAAGAGTGCCCTAGCCAGAAAAGCCTCGGACGAAAGCCACGCTACTGTTGAAGTCGGCCCTCTGAACACTGATAAGGCGCTGACGCCAGAAAAGGGCAAGAACGCACTACGAAGCGCAACGAGCATTGCTTCTATTCGACGTTTCATGTAAGTCTCGGCCTTCTCGTCTTCTCCCACTGTAATATCTTGCCTAGTCTCAAAAGCTTAAACCTCTTCAACCCTATCACCCGTACGTGCGATCTGCAGCACGCCTTCAAGAAGAGCGCGCAAAGTCTCGACGACAGCTGGCATGACAGGCTCTCGCTCAAAGATCATGCTAACGATCGACGACGTGGTCGTTGAGCATCTTCCCACTTCGGATGGTGCAGCCAACGAGTACACATGGATAGACGTCGATGACCGAGGCAGCCCCGAAGGCAAGCATGGTTTTCAGGTGAGAAAGAAGCAGAATACCAGTACGGATTGCATCCACGATTCTCCTGTCGTCGTACCTGGCATGCTGGAAGGCCTGCCTAGAGCCTCGAGGAAGTGGAATAGTGAAAGCAACACACCGAAAGCACGTCGATCCTCCATCTCACCAGAGTTCTTCGAGCCCCCTCTTCCTCTTCAGCAAGCTGCAGTCCCGAAGGGGACCGAGGAGGCGGCCTCGACTGTGCCACTCAAGGATCCGGTGACAGAGAAAGTTGCGGACCTGGCATCAACACCAGGTACAGCGTCTTCAAATGAAGAGCAACAGCATATGAGCGACGCCATTCCTGCAAATCGGCAAGAAACTTCTACGGTTTCTCCCCTGTCTCATCACCCGCCGATTCCAGCACCAGCTCCCTCCAAGCTCAAGACACTTCAGCTGCTTGCCCGACGACCTTTCAATGCCTTCGGCAAGAAGATGCGAGCTATGGACGTATCATGGTGGCCATCACGCAATTTACAGGACACGTCTTGCCAGTCTACTTTATCAGCTCAATCTGATCACAACAAGATGGCCGAAATGGCATCGCCACCAAGACGAAGCGAGGATCTCCTGTCAAAAGCTTCTCCGCGGGTCTGCGACGTGACAACCATGGCTCAGAAGAGTCGCAGTGTTGAGCTCGGTAAGTTCACGACGCTTCAGACCGTTTCTTTCTCGATGTAGAGCTCCTGTTGATCTCGTCTTCTCACGCTTTCTCGTTCGCCGGAGCAGATCGTATACAGCTTCCATCAAAAGTTGTGCCGCTCAGATCGTCAAGCAATATTGCTTACAAGCGTCGCCCGACACTTCCCGACGCTTTCGCTAAGCCGCTTGCACCGTCCTGTTCGGAAGTCAGACCACCCACAAAACCTACCACCAGCAGTAGCGGGAGTCAGCCTCGAATCTCAGACCTGCGTCATCCATGGATGAAGCAGCTGCAACTCCCTACAATTACGCCTCACCACCTCAACCGTGAAGGATGCGATGCTCCCAAGGCAAATCACATTGAGCAACGAGTCTGGCCAAGCATGAATGTCGACGAGCCTCAGCCGGCGAGCAACGTTCCGATTGTTTCTCTCACAGCCGCTAGTATGTCTTTGGTCCAGCAGTCTGTTGCTGGAAGCACGGCTCCGGAAATGAAGAGGCAGTCCCCAAGACGCCCTCCTGCTTCGCTTCTCGGTCAGTCCCTTCCCATCCCGCCTCGTTGTGGCCGCAGTCGAGCAAGCACGATCAGCTCACAAAGCTCAACGACATCTTCGCCTCCTGGCAAAGTCATTGTGTCACGGCGCTCGTATGGGCAGCGTCTGCGATCACCTAGCACTCGGGAAGAGACTGGCAGCATCAGATCTGTTGGAACATCTATCCTTTTCACTGAATCACCTCCAGGCTCACCCGGGATTCACAAGCTCATGTCGCCTTACCACGTCACTCGGTCGCCCAGTGCGGTCCGTGTGCGAAGTCCATCTACAGCAGTGCTCTTACCCAAGTACTCGCCGCGACGAGGTAGAAGGTTCCCCTCTCTGAATCGAAAGCCTTCGTCTGCCTTCACCGACGATTCGGAAAGGATCGAGGAAGAGGAGGAATGGATCGACGATGATCAAAGCAGCAGTCCAGCGACGACGTTCCACAGGATCAGCAAGCTCAGAGACAGACTCCAAGAAACATTACCGAGTGGAACGAGACCTGGCTTCTTAGAGATGACAGAAGCGACACATACTCTGTCCAACCTCGTCAAGACATTCAGCGGCAGCTCTGGATCGCTCAGCCTGAACGCGTCGCCCTACAAGAAGCGAGAGACTCCCGAGCACGCTGCCAGTCCCCGTGGACTTTACGGCATCCTGGAAGCCGACGAAGTGAGCACGTTCCGTACCTCTCCGACGCATCTCGGCCACATACGCCATCGCCTCACCAGCTTAGCCAGCATCGTCTCAACAGAGGCGAATTCGAGCTTCGAAGACTCAGAAGAGCTACAAAAGCTGCTGGACAGTATCATGGCTGCAGACTTGGGCAGTCATAGTTGTGACACTGTAGGATCGCGTGAAGACGGCGGAGGGGATATGGCATTGCTATCGCCGTTCGGATCTCCTGCTGAGTACCGTGACAGCAGGATTGGTGGGGTTGGTGACTCGGGTGAAACGGAGAAGCATTGCTCGTGGGAGACGTTCCGAACAAGGAAGAAGACAGCGTCGACGACTCAACAACAGGCACCGGCGATGCTTCCGCCACCCAAGTTTCTGCTGAACGATAGGCCGATTTCGCCCCCAGACTCGATGAGCATGAGCGAGAGTACTCACGGACACATTCCTGATGAGAATGGCTGCACAGCAGTCAAAGAAGGTCAGTGGGTGCCGTGGGCATCTGTGGTGGATGGTCACATGAGAAATGGGGAGCACGCGATCAATGATGTTTGTGGCGAGGGCATCGCTGGCAGTTCGGAAAAAGCTTCTTCCTTCGTCATCGAGAGTCACCGAGCGCTGTAATGAATAGTGGAAATACAGCATGCTTCGTACAGCCCTTCAGATTCATCAGCGTGACGAAGGTGGATCGGTGTTGATGTAGGATGCAACGTTGTCGATGAGATTGTACTTCCAGCTGGCGACGACAACATCACCGCCGCAATTGGTATTTTGCGAGGCGGGCAAGTCCTGAGTCCAGTACTGGCATTGCCAGTAGTCATTGCCGTTGTTGCGTAGAACGAACAAGCTAAACATGTTGCAGTTGAGCTTGATGCCGTACTGATCAGTCGTTGTGGATGCAGTGATCGAGTTGCACTGGTCCATGCAGAAGTTTGGGTCTACCACCGTGTTCATAGGGCCAGGTGTACGAGCCAAAGGATCGACAGCGTACGTACCATTGGCGGTGACTACCGTGTGCTGGTCCGCCGCAGTGCCCTGGGGGGCGCAGGTGCCGTATCCCCCCAAGGGCGTGTGGAAGTCAGGAACGGTTGACGGGACGTACGATGCTTTGTTGAAGAACTTGACCGAAGTTGAGACGACATGGAAGCTGCCATTGTTGGTCCACTGACCGTCTCTGGAAGCATCCGTTGTCTGAAGAAGGAATGCGTAGAAGAGACACTTGACCTGGTAGGCCGCATCCATCGAAGGATCTGGGCAAGAAGTTGGATCGTAAAGCTGCTGCGGCACCCGCTCACGGAAAATGGCAAAGGATTGGCAGCTGCCATCGCTGTCGCACTGTGCCTGACACGTGCTGATATTGTAGTCACTGTATGTGTTGATGCTTAGCAAGCCATTCTTTGGTCCAACAGAGTTGACACCCTCGTATATGGGCATACCATATCCATCAAGGCTGGTCGAGGCATCGCTGAAGTATTGCTGAAACCCTTCCGCAGTGTCCGGGACGGACGAGTTGGGCTGTGCGAAGCTCGAAAATTGCTGACACGAAGAAGTTTGACGCTTGCTGAGCCGACGCCTGTCGAGAGGAGTTGCTGTCGGAACACTCCCCTGAGCAGTAAGAGTCTGTTGAGCTGAGAGTGAGGTGGCTACCCTGGCCAGGTTGACAGTGGAAGC
>JAXQGJ010000345.1:0-18564 GCA_037039655.1 Pseudozyma sp. M118-08B | reverse complement strand
GCTGGCCGAGTTTCAACCTTGTTCGATCCCGACCACCTTGACATCACCGGATCGCGAGCTGCAACTTTTAGTGTTTTGGCGTCTCGCTAAGATGCCGATACCAGCTTTTTTTTTTTGAGCTCACATCCGGCCGTCTATCCGAGCCGATTCAGAGCTTGTTCTCCTCTTGTTCTCCTCCCCTCCCCCGCCTCCTCAGAATTCGGTATTGTTAATTAGTTCGTCGGAGTCGAATCCATTAAAAGTGTCGTTGCCGGATCGGCTTTGTTAGATGGTGCGCCGGACTTGAACGGTACCACGGTACGGTGCAACGCTTTCCGTCATGAAGCTTGTTTTCGTTTCAACACGAAACACAAAGTTCCAATTTAATGGCGGCTTTTGCAGCTCGTCGGACTCACACTTTCCATCAGTCCGTTTCCCTCTCCTTTGCATGAACCCGAAAACGGAAAGTCAACACCGTGCGTTCATACAGCGGAGTCGATTTAGTTTTGTGTCTGTATTTTTTGAGCTCTAATTGCGACGGCACATACATCTCCTTCTTTCCCCGTTTTCCTCACTGCCAATCAGTACCACAGGTTGGAGGGCGCCTCATCACATCATCCGAACGGAAAGACTTTGCGAGCAAGCGAGCGACGAATTCCGAATTTGGCTCTCTTCCCCCTTATCTTGTCCCGCTGTTTTTGTGAAACAGTCGTTTCCTCTGGATCAGCAGCTTCTTATCGTGGGCAAACAAGGAGTCTATTCCGGTTTACGGTTTTTAACGGGCAGCATTGAGGGAGGTCCGGGCTTGCGATGTGTTGACAATTGCCTTTTCCGGGCCCAACTCGATCGGAAAGCGAAGCTCCGACTCGGCTGTTCCCAGCATCAAGTTTTCACCTTTTTTGGTCGTTGTAATCAGCATGTGCGATACGGCGACGACTCAAGCTCATCCCAACCAAAGAGGGTTGTGCGCAATGTAGATCAATACATAACACGCTTAGTACTTAGAGACGAACTCCGACTCCGCTCCGTCACTGAAGTTTGGCTATTGATGCTGATCAAGACTACTTTTCTCAGCCAGGCCCGGATTTCAATTTGACCATGTGATCAACCAAGCCGTTCGTGATGTGACCTTTTTCAGGTGCTGGGGTGCGAATTGACAAAGACCAACCATGGGTCGATCGATGAGCTGAAGTTTTTACAAGCAGAGCAGCCCGCATAGCGCTGAGTAGGACAGTACAGAGTTGGAACACTCAAGCACCTCCATTGATTGGGGTTGAAATCGTCTTCGCCGCGCATGCTCGTCTAGGTGGTTGTCGACCTGCGATTCAAATCACATCCAATTTCAAGGATCGCATGAGATAGCTCGCAGTCTCGACCGGTACGATCAAAGTTCGGAAGCAAGTCTCGCAAGAATTTGTGCTACGACGGATTCCGGGAATTTCATTGCGTGGTTCCAGAATCTCGGGCCGTGTTGCTCGCTCGCTCGTTTGGCGCACAACACCATGAAGACGCTCTCAAAGCTTCCTTCTTCATCGTAGGGATAGTTTGTCTGGAACACAACAATAGTATCTCACGGGAGCTTCTCAACGATCGGCAATGCTGCCTCGTGCTCTCTATGGCGATTGGTGTGCGAGGAACTGGGCTCTGCACGAGGAAGTAATGTCTAGAATTTGACTGTAGCAGCTTTGTCTTTGGTCGGTAAGCTTGTGCAACATCGATCGAGTGAAGGATCAGGCTTGTTGCCCATGAAGTAGCTCTATGGCACCCATGCCTGCCTACAAAGTGTTAAATATTCTCAAGGACAGCGTCTAAGGATTGATAAATCAGATTTGACATTGACGAACGAAACGTAGTGCATCGTCAACCATCGTTGCCAAATGCAATCAAGACGTCCTATTTGCTATGCTCCATGCTAACGTCACTCTCGCCTTTGCTCTTTTCAGTGTGAACATTCCCTCTTGGACTTCAAACTCCAGAACAGCAGGATAGAGAGGAAAAATTCCGACCTCGATTGCACGATTGTGATGCTTCGTATCAAGATGTGTATAGGCAAGTTTCGGCACCACTTTGAACAGGAAAGACAGCAGCATAACAGAACGTTTTGGCTCGTTCAAAGCTTCGACGTCCGCTTGTCGCCAGCACGAGCCTTGAGCACGGCCTCGAGATCTGCATACTGAGCGTACTCTTTCAAGATTTGAGGGTTTGCCATAGCCTGTTTTCATTTTGCACATATGCGAAAAGCAAAAATCTTCAGTCAGCTCCTCTTCTTCCTTCTGTTATTTCTTGTCTCTGCTGTAGCCCTTTAATTGGCAGGGAAAAGGCGAACGAGGAGAGAAGCGACTTACACTAGAAGGCTTGAATCCGGCATTTCCATTGACAACCGACTTGACTGCCAACTCGGTCTTTTTACCATTCAACGTAACGGGAATATCGCTGACCTGGAACGTATGTTCCGGAACGTGTCTGGCCGAGTACGCTGCTTTGATAGCTTTGTTCAACTCTCCAATCTGTGCTGGCTGTAAGGTGGCGGAAGGATCACGCATTTTGATGAAAAGAAGGACTCTTTCGTGTTCGTCAATGTTGGGTCTGCGTTGACCGACGACGATGCTGTCTCCGACAAAGGCGAATTTTTCGACTACAGAGTAGATTTCGGCGCTGCCGAAGCGGACGCCGCTCTACACATGTCGCCACCGCAAACGAAGAGAAAGAGTTCGTTGTACAGAGTAAGAGTGAGTGAACGCAGAGAAGGGATAGGAAAGAAACGCCAAAGGAAGCATGAGAAGAAGCACTTACGGGATTCAACACGCCATCGGAGCGACCTAGAATCTCGAGACCTTTTGTAGCTTTGTCTTGGTAAACAAAGTCACCTTGGGCCCAAACTTTGCGACCTGGGAATCGAGCGTAGTAAGAATCCATGTACTTTTCGTGCAAGGCTGCTTTCTGTTCCGGTGGCCCAAAAAAGCCCGTCTTCATCAACGCCGACACAGACGCGCACAGTGAATAGTCATGATGGGTTAGTCCTCTTCACGCTCGTCAACATTGTCATCTTGCCGTCTCGCAAAGGAATGCAAAGGGGAAGGGGGAAGAATGGGTGCTACAACTTACCGGCTGCGTGGGGAAAGGTTTGGCGACGATCAACTCTCCCGGTCTTCCCGTCTCATCGATCCTTTCCCCCGACTCTGCATCCCAAATCTGGATATCAAACCCGAGCGCTTTACACTGGATAAAGTTGCCGTACAAGGGCAACATCTTTGTCGGACCCACCAACACTCCTGCCATATCGGTTCCACCCGAAATGCTGCACAGGTGAGCATTTTTGGGGAAAGCAGAGTAGAAAAATTCAACATTGCGTGGCGACAATGGCGAGCCGGTACTCGTCATCATCCTGAACTTCTGCCCCAGATTGAGCTGTTTCGATATGCTAAAGCTATTCTCGATACAGTACTTTTCGAGTTCGCTGAGGAAACGAGGACTGGCGCCGTATCCGGAACATTTGAGTTCCGAGACCAGGCGTACGACGTGCGAAGGGTTCGGGTACATCGGTGACCCATCGTAGAGCACGGCGGTAGAACCCATGGAAAGAGCCGAGAGATGGTAAACCCACATGATCCATCCGCAGCTGGTGATTTGAAGGAAAGTGTCGTTGGGTTTGAGATCCATCATGAGCAAGCCTTCTTTTTTCATGTTGAGCAACATGCATTGCGTATGGATGATGCATTTGGGCTCTCCCGTAGTTCCGGATGAGAAGAAAATCTGTACTGGATGCTGGGCAGGGAGCTGCTCGAATCGGTGTGCAGGCGAATCGGTCATCTTCAGTCCGGTCTGCTGGACGAACTTGTCCATCTCAACACCTTTTACTTTTTGGGATGACCAGACTGGACTAGCGTTGGGTAGACGCGTGTTCCGAATGATGACCACTTGGAATGTCAACGGAGTATCGATCTTGTCATCGTCCAGTAATCGCTCTGCAACTCCAGCAACGCGGTCGAGAATGTCAACCTGTTTGCCATTGTAAATGACAGCATCATCGGTGAAAAGCAGCTTTGGCTGAATCTGCGCCAATCGTCCGTAGATCGCTTGCGGTCCAGCATCCGTAGCGATTAGCGAGTAGATTGCACCAACACTGTTTGCCGCTAGCGTCGCGACGACGGGAGACGTCGTGTTGGCCGAGACGTGTGCAAGTCGGTCGCCCTTCTTTACGCCGATACGCCTGAAAGTCTCTGCTAGCAATGCCACTCGCCTCCTCAATTCGCCCCACGATACTTTGACTGCTTGGGCGTTCTCGCTTGCTCCGGCGAGACCTCCTCCCTCAGGAACTTCGATCAAGGCTGTCGCTTGCGCATGAGGCCAGTTGTAAGGCGCTTTCGGGTTGCATGCTGTGACGTTCGCTGGGTGGAGCGGGAAGAGGAGATTTTGCGCCATGGAGAATTGCGCTCCGGGGAACCACGTCGGCAGGTCACCAGGCAGAGCATTGGGGTCAGAAAGAACGGACGTGAAGCGTTGAGAAGCTCGAATACCGGCAAAGTCCCAAAGAGTAGCCCAGAAATCGGACATGCGGTCGATGGAGAAGGCATGAAGTTCGTCATAGGTGGTCAGCTTGAGGTTGTAACGAGAGTTGACGGCTCGACGAAACTTGTCTAGCGAGGAAGATTCGATCTCTGTGGGAGGAGCTGACCAGACCAAAGGCTGGGTGGTAGGAGGTGATACGGTCATCTTTGTTGTCCTCCAGGAAATTTTCCAGTATGAGAATAGTCTGTTGAAAAGAAGGAATACCAATAACGCTGCGATGTGAACCGTCCTTGTGAAGAGGGGGAAGAAAAAGCCTCAACAGGCGTCCCTATTGAGCATCCGAGAGATGAGATCTGCTATAGTAGGCCGGTATGAAGGCGAGCCGGTCATCGGTTGCGTTGCGGTACAAGACTGGACTGTACAGTGAGTGGCTTGTGCCATGTGCCTCTCTCTGCCTCTCTATCCCCGCACAAGGAGGATCGCGGTTAATCCGCTTGGCCTGCATTGCCGGTTCGCTCAAAGGAAAATCCGGGGAAATTTTGCCCTGTAGACCACAGTGTGAGACTTGCAATAACCTCACAACGATCAAAAAATGTGCCAAAAGCGCTCAATATACGCCGCCGGCGACTCCGACAGTCACGTTGCATGACGCACGCATGCAAGTCTCTCTTGCTTGCTCTCGCTCTTTCCACTTTCAATCCTTTGACCCTTGATCTCTACCTCCCATCCAGCCGCAACTACCACCTGTATCTTTCTTCCTCCTTTCTCCTTCTCTTTTGACGAAGCATACCATCGCCGCCATGATCGTCCTCGCACTCGTCGCCAAAGGATCGCATATCTTGGCGGAAACCCACGATCCAGCACACGACCGATTCTTACCGGCAGCACAAACCATCTTGTCGAGGATTCCACCGAATGCGTCCAAATTGAGTTACGCTTTCGAAGATTGGTTGTTTCACTATGTGGCGCAAGATGGATTGGTGTATATGGCTGTAGCTGATACGGATACGGGGAGGAGAGTGCCGTTTAGCTTTTTGGCGCATGTGCAGAAGAAGGTAGGTTGCCCCCAAAATCACGTCTGGATACCCCTTTGTCGTGTTGAGCATTGCGTACTTAGGTTTCGTTGGCGTTCTCACTCATTTCTTTTGTCTGCCGTATCAGTTCTTATCGACCTACGAAGTCCCGGATACAGACGAAGAGGCTTCTTCGACAGACTACTCCTCCCTAACCAAAACATTACGTGACCTCGTATCCCATTTCAATGCGGACCCACAAGCCATCGACCCCATCGCACAAGCCAAGCACGAACTCGCGGGAGCAAAGGACATCATGACACAAAACGTAGAACAGATCCTAAGTAGAGGGGAAAGAATCGAACTACTGATGGATAGAACGGATAACGCAGCCAACCAGAGCATGGCATTCAGGAGGAGAGCGGTGGGATTGCGAAGACAGATGTGGTGGAAGAATACAAAGGTGTTGGCCTTAGCTGGTTTTAGTGGTTTTGTGTTGCTGTTTATCTTGTACGGGGTTTTCAGCTAGGGAAGTCCACCGCTGAGCGAAACGATATTTTAGATGAATAGAGCATGCTAAAGGTGGTTTCTACTACTTTTTCCATGTCATGAACCGCCTTTCAACACCACGGACTATGCACGTTTGACTGCTGCGCTTTCATTCTCACATCTAACGACTCACTGAAAGCATATTTTGCCAAAAGCGCACGATATTGACAAGGAACACAATCACTGGTGAGCTACGAATCGAGCAGATGACTAGAAGATAGCGCTTAGAGATAAGTGTTGGCATCACGACTGACAGGCGCACCGGCAGCCCAATTGCCTCGACTCGTCGCCTTCAGCTCGCCATACTTTACCACACCTTCCTTCTGCCCCTCTCCCTCCTCCTTTGCATCTTCGCCTCTACCCTGTTTCTCCCGTTCCTCGGCTCTCTTGACAGCTGCTACCTGATTCGGCTTCAACGCTGCCAGAATCAGATCCAGCCTTGGCGTATCCACCCCACCCTCCCTCGCCTTCTTCACCACATTCCCCACAATCACTTCCAGCTCCATCGGTCTACCGTTTTCCAAATCTAGTAGAATACTAGGCTTGAAATCTGCCGCTAAGTTCCCACCTTTCTTCTCATCTTTTACGCCCGGGATATCGGCAGTAGTGACGGTGATGTTAAACGCGTTATCGATCGACGAAGCTGGCAAACGCTGCTCGTTCAAACCGACAGAACGAGCGACGTAAAGAATCTCCAACATGATCCGCCTCACTACACCCACCGAATGATGCAACGTATCCTCCGTAAGCAGAGCCGAAACAGGACATCTCGCGAGCGTCGAAAGTCCACCCCAAGCGGCATTCCAGAGCACTTTTTGCCATCGAATCGCTTCAATATCCTCCACAATCTTCCCTCCTCCCCCGCCAGCAATGTAGATCTTTGCAAAGGCGTCAAGCGAAGCTTTCTCCTCTGGCGTACCGAGCTTTCGTCCAATCTCCGCATCAACAGGCGAAGAAGAAGAAGGGTAGATTCCCATTTCAAGACGTTCCAATGCTCCATGTACCACTTTCGTTCCGTTATCAGCAAGGTTTGCCCCGATCCAAGCAACTGTACTAATGACACCTCTGGCGAACTTTGTTTCGCCTTCGACCAAGTTTCGTTGCACTTCTTCCTCTATTCCTACTCCATTTTGCAGCAAGACAATCGTGGGGAGTTGTTCGGCATCGGAAGAGGGTTTGAGAAAGGGTTTGATGATGCTCGAAGCAGATTTGAAATCGGGGACGTTTTTGAAGGTGCATACTACGTAATCGTAATATCTGTCCGTAGCGGTTTCCGGTTCGCTTTCCTTAACGCAGCGAGTAGGTTTCCAATTCGGGATCTCGCCGTATTTGACGGATGAGATATGGATACCAGTGGTGGTCAAAGTATCAAAATTCGAGCGTGCAACAGCGGTGATGTTGGCTCCACCTTGCGATAGGAGGTAGGAATAGATGGTGCCTAGGGCGCCAAAACCTATGCAAAGGATCTCGGGTTTGCGCGTCGAAGCTGGTTGAGCCATGGTGATAACTTGCTGTAGTTGAAATGTCGAGGATCAGAGAGGACGATGGTGGATAGTAAGAGGGAAGAAAGGAGGTCTGCGAGGTGGAAGGAAGCACGGAAAGGGTTGATGGTGGTGGGGGTAGGAATGAGTTGGAGTCACGAAAGAGGACAAATTCCTACGTGGCCTCAAAGTGGGGTAAAGAGTGAGCAATTCGGTCAAAAAACCGGCTATTCGGCTTTGCATCTGAACCGTGCCACTGACCCTTGATTCTGTCATTCTCGCTTCTCACTCACTCTGCTCTCTCTCTATTCTTTACGAGCACGCCGTTGACATCGTCGCCCATCTCGCTCGATCACAAAGAGTATTGTCCGACAATAGCGTTGATCGCATTGCGGTCTGTGCAAAGTGACGCAGGCTGTCAAATCACGCAAGAGCGCTACTTTCGCCCACCAACGCTCGCGATGGAGCTCATCAGAGCCAAAACTTCCGCCCCCAACTCCTTTTCGAGCTTCTCGATCGCTGCTTGGTGCGCCTTCTCGCCTTCTTTCCCGTTTGACAACTTCTCTCCAGCGTTGTCTGCAGCGCCTTCCTCGCCGTCTGCTGCTACATCTTGCTGCTGTTGCGTCTGCCGCTTCTGAGCGCGCTTGCTCATACTCAAAAAGTTGGCGGTGGCAGGAGTGATCAAGTCGAGCCTAGCGAAAAAGAGACACAGCAATAGCCTGCGTTTAAGGCCTTGAGTGAGGTCTTTCGTCCTTCCCTCTTGTTCGACTTCTTCAATCTTTGCCTTCTCCTCTCCTTCGCCTTCTACTGCCTTCGCATTGGTGTCTTCGGTGGTGATATCGGTGGGCTTAGCAGCAGAAGACAAACGGAATGCGCTCTTCCATTCCACCGGAATCTGCGATAGTGTAGCCTCCAGTACTCTCTTCTCAGCTGAGTCCCCAATTACATCCTTGTCCCCACGCGTTTGAGAGGTGGGGCTGAAAGCGTCCATCTCCTTCGCTGCGTCGTGCGGCTTCGCACTTAGATTAATGAACCACCTAACGACATGGAGCAACGTCGATCCAGGTTGCAAATGCAATGCCTTACCGAGATCTGTCACTTTGATACTTGTACCATGAGCTTTCTTCTCAACGAGCCTCAAATCTCGAAGCGTGGACAATAACCCATCTGCTACTTCGACCAGGCGCGCAGTGACAGAAGCAGCATCGTTCGATGCAGCATCGTAGTACGTCGGGTTGCGCATGAGTTCGGCCGGTAACACGGTCCAGCTGAGGATATCAAGGATCTCCTCCTCGCGGGAGATGATGCCGTTGACGATCTCGCTCAGCACCATCGGGAGGAGGGGCGCGCCGCGATGCTCGTCTTGCAAAAGCGAAGAGTGCAGAGGCATGCCCGTCTGCAGCATCTTTTCGAGCATTCCGGCTTTGTCCGTTTGGCACAGAACGAGGCACTCGCCCGGCGGATTTGGGTTGGAAGGCGTACCAGGGCGAACAGCAAGACTTTGAGCTCGACCGAGATCGGCTAGCGTATAGTCGACGAGTTCACGATCGGATGCGCCAGTACCGTGCGCTTTGGTAATGCGGACGAACTGTGTGCTCATCACAACGACCAGTGCTGCTCGAAGTGTTGTGCTCCAAATGCAGTCGCGGGAGGTGATGATGACCTTGACTAGTCCTTGCTCGTACAGGTGCTCGATAAGCGTTCGATCCTGGTGCACTGTCTTCTCGTGCAGAATGCCGATGCCGTGCACAAGTGCCTCATGGAGCGAAGAGTCAAGAACGTGCGGAAGAACAGACTCAATCTCCTCTGAAGGCAGACCGAGGTATCCATCCGTGTCCATTTCTGCGGCCGCTTTGGTGATGAGATCGGACGCTGTGGAATAGCACTGCCATACTGACGGCACGACCACGATTGCAGGACCATTACCTCGAACTTCCTTCATCTTGTCAAAGGCCGGCTTGACCATGTTCTTGAGCAGACCGGATGAGTGCGGCAGATCGAACGCTTGAAAGCTGGTCGTAAGAATCGAAGGACGGTCCTTTGGGTGGAAATTATATGTCGACAGCTCGGATGCTCCAGTCCACTGCGCAATAGAGCTGGCGTCGTTCAGACTTGCACTGGTCGCGACAATACGCGGAGGAGAAGCAGTCTCCGTGCGGGCGGAGCACCACATGAACTTGGCAAGCATGAGCTCGTAGCCGGCATCCATCAAGTGGATGTCTTCCGCAATTAGCAGTGAGATGTTGTCAACCAACCCTTCTCGCGCATCCAGAGCGCGAAGCAGCGAACTCGATGTGGTAAGTAGTACTCGTGCGCCAGGCGTGTTGTTGCGGACGAATGGCAGAACCTCCTTGGACAACGAAGTGCGTTTGACTTCGACGCCTTTCTGCTTTAGTGCGGCAACAAGAGTGCTCCTAAGGGCAGAAGCGAGCAGATCGCGTCTGTTGAAAACCACGACGATGCAACCGTCATCCTTCTGCTGAAGCGCTCGCCAGACAGCCATGCCTGCCACAGTCGATTTGCCTGATGCGGTCGGTCCACAAAGAAGCGTATTGGCGGAAGTATGCATGAGCGTGTGGAAACTCTGCGTTTGAATAGCGTTGAAGGCGCTGAACTTTTGCGAATACATTTCGCTCAAGAGCTCGTCTTGCAACGCTGATCGCACTGGAAGCAGAGGAAGGTCGAGGAGCGAGTCGTGCGCGGGCGGCTTGACAGGGACTATGAGATCGTCGAAGGGGATCCACTCGCTTCCTTCACTGCCCAGCCAGCTGTCTGACATCCATCGTATATTGAGCCCGGATGGCAGAGTGTCGCGCAGAGGAATGGTGAATGTAACGTTCGAAGTGTGCGAGTCTGTGACACGAGTCAGGTGTGTGAGCCACTGGAGGATCTCCGATCCGTCTTCATCTTCCACCCAGATGTAGAAACCGTGCAAGCGGCCAAGATCCCTCTCGCTCCATTCGAACGTCCTGTCCACCCGCACGTCGATGCGAAGGAGATCGTGGCTGAGCGGACGCAATGACGCAGCAGTGGAAATGCGAGGAAAGCTGCGAGCTGCCTGACGCACAGCAGTTCCCATCCTTGCGTTGACGCGAATGAGCTTGGCGATGTCGCCAGGGGACATTTCTGCGAGCTCAGCAATTTCGATATCGTCGGCACGCTCGGTCACAGCGTAGATCGTGTCCGGGTTCAGATGCGATTGCTGTAGTGGATGGTCGAATGGCCACATGCGCTTCTCGATAGCCTTGCTCATCGAGATCAATGCAGACGCTGTTCGTGCCCATCGTCGACTAAGAGATATCTCGAGCAGCGACCGAATGATACGTCCCGCGTTCTGAGCAACGTAGGCTGAATCGGACACGAGCGCAAAGTCTTCGATGAAGGTCCTAGAGATGTATGCCTGGAGAAGGATATTGACTTTGCCTGGTGAGGTCTCGATGCCGCCGGAGACCTCACACGGAGCAGCCTCGAGCATCTTCTTGAGTTCCTTCTCCTCGGAGTCACGAGGCACGATCTGCTCGAAGTCGGCAGCTTGGGCAAGGAGGCCAAGCACATCGGCCTCGCTCATGTTGCTTCGCATGCGCTCGTTGAACGTCTCGATGGTGCGGTAGCCGATGTAGTACTTGGCTGCGATACGGCCTAGATCGGTGACCTTGAGACGATCAGTGACGGGGTCGTGGTCGACCATCTTTGCTTCGACAAGCTTCTTGACGCCGACATTGACGAGCTGCTGGCGTTTCGCTCCCAGGTGAGGATCGTCAGCTACCTCGTCATAGGTCATACCGTAGGTAAGCGGAGTGCGCTTCATACGGGTGAACAAGTAAGTGTATCCGAGCCACGAGACACCATCTCTCACGCTTGCGACGGTGCCGAGCGAGATCTCCGCGTTGAGCGAGTCGATCATGCCTCCAATAAACTTGGACTCGATGGGGTGCTGTGACGTGATGGCGTCGACGTAGTGCGAAAGACGATCTGCCGATGTGAGGATGTATCCCACACCGAGGTCCTCGTACTGCGGACGACCGGCACGACCAAAAATTTGGAGAACGTCGAGAATAGACAGATCGACAAATTTACCCGCTGAAGAGTCGTAAACGTCGGTACCCTTGATGACGACAGCATATGCTGGCAAGTTGACACCCCAAGCAAGTGTAGCCGTACAGCAGAGTACCCTTGTGACGCCAGCTTCGAACATGCGCTCGCTGAGTGTACGATCGCTTCGAAGCATACCAGCGTGATGAATACCGAAACCGTAGTCGAAAAGCTCCTTCATTTCTCGGTTGCGACTGGATTGAAGCTCTTTCTTGAAGAAGGCTTTGCGTGGGTTCTCATCGGAGGCGGACTGCAAGATGTCGCTCATGGCTTCCTCGCGGAACATTTCTCGCAGAGTCTGAGAGGTCTTGACAGTCTCCTTTCTTGCATGAACGAAGACCATAACCTGATGACCTGCTTGGACGAGTTCCGAGACCTTTTCGAAACAGGCTTTATCCAAATTGGCTCGAGCTTGTTGCGATCCGACTTTGCCCTTGACACCCAAGAAGTGCTGTTCGAGAGGAACAGGGCGAAAAGATGAATCGAAGTAGAAGAGACCCTGCCACCTGTTGACACGCAGGAAGTCGGCCACATCTACATAGTTTGGCAACGTGGCTGAAAGACCGACGATGCGAATGAGCGACTGGCTCGACTCGACCAGGCGCAGAGTACGTGCAACGATGGTCTCGATGACCGAACCGCGCTCGTCGTGCAGCAAATGCACTTCATCGATGATCAGGAGCCTAACTTTGGTGGCTAGCTCGCCTTCTCCCGTCGGTTTCCGTGTGACCACATCCCATTTCTCAGGTGTCGTCACGATCATCTGTGTCTCTGCGATCTCCTGTCTCGTCATCTGCATGTCACCGGTTAATTCGCGAACCTTGATACCGAGGTATTGGAGACGCTTGCTGAACTTGCGCACGACTTCAGCGGCAAGCGCCTTCATTGGTGCAACGTAGATGATCTTGAAGTCGTTTTTGCGAATGTCGAATCCTTCTCCAGCATTGCCGGCTGTAGGCTCGAGATTACGAGCGTACTGGCTGATAGCGCGCATCACTGTGAGCATGGCTACATCGGTCTTACCCGCACCGGTGGGAGCGCAGACGAGCAAATTCTCATTGGTTTTGTAGGCGAGAGGATAGACGGCACTTTGGAGACGATTGAGACTCTTGTAGCCAGGGAAGGCGCCTCGACAGATAGGATCCATCTCGGGGATGGGGATGTAGCGCTCGTCCATACGCATAGAAACGGTGCGCGGCGGTGGGATGGTGACTTCTTCAAAGAATTGCTTCTCTTCGCGGGTGGTGCCGAGGGGAAGAGCGAATCGCTGACCAAATACCGAAAGCACATTTCCCTGTGCGCCGGACGAATAGACATGCGGGTAGCGGACCTCGTCTCCGCCTGTCGGGATGCCGGTGAAGAGAGGGCGATTGGCAGCGGCTTCGAGACTTTCCTCGCGAATGCGCTCGAGCTCTTCAGGAGTGTAGGTGCGAAGATGCTCCTTTGGATCGAGGACACGCTGTCGGTTGGCTTTCCGCAGGTCATTCTTGAATCGTCTTGCTTGTTGGCGCTCCTCTTGCGTTTGGACGACAACTTGTGATCCCGGGATGTGAGGCCGGCTGCCGCGATGGAAAGCGTCATGGTGGGAAGCTTGGTGCTGTTGTTGATGCGGAAGAGAAATTTCGTGGTGTCCACGCTGGGCGACACTGTTTGCTTGTGGATGGGGTGAGTCGCTGGACTGCAACGCGGTAAGTACTGTTTGACGATCACTGACGATACTGCCAACCAGATCAAGATGCTCGAAGCCAATGGCTTCCGCTAGGTCGGCGGAGATTTCGTCTCCTGATCGCGGAGATGAAAGCGATGCAATCACTGTTTGGCGGAGACTCTCCGCAAGCTGTGGGTCTGTAGCGGTGAGATGAGCTAGATGATCTTCGAGATCAGCTACGGCAGGCGAAGAGTGATGCGAAGAGTGGTAGTCCGGTTGATCCCAGTGTTCAGCTGCTGAGCTTTCCATCTCGTGTGAGTACTGATCGATGGCATCCTGACCGGCATCTTCGACAGATCGGTTGAGCGATACGAATCGCTGAAATTGCGACCATACATCTTCTGTAGGCTGCGTATTCCAGCTGGTGCTGAGTGTGGAAGCCGAGGGCTGGTGGGTCGTGGACTGAAGCAAGGAGTTCAGGTCGCCCTGTAGCGAGCCGATGAGCTGATCGTCGACATCAAGCGTTCGTTGCGAGCTCGAAGCCGCTGACAAGAACGAGATGAGGTGGTTCTGTATTGTCATTTTGCATGCAATGATTGACCGTTCTTCAATCAACCTGGTTCGGTCTATTGTAGCTGTGCGTGAAACCCTGTTTGTTCCCTTGTCGTACGTGAGACCAGCTCCGCCAATTCGTCGTGACTTTTTCTAGTATGGAACGGTGTATCCCTGAAAGAGCAATCGTACCCTGGATGTCGTGATTCATTCCTCCAGATCGTCTGGATTGGTGGTAGTGAGCGGATAGGCTGCTGACGAAGGGCCAAGCGCAGTGATATCGACCGTGCGTCAAGCAATCGTGAATCTGTGACTTCTTCCGACTCAGCACATGCGAGCTGAGCTTTCTTTCCAAACCTCCACTTTTCCGGATGGCTCTATGTAACTATATACGCCCTCACATAACAGCAATAAAATCGAGGGGCTAATGTGTCCGGAAACCGGAATGTCAAAATCGGTGATTCTTCCGGATTCCGGCGCTGTGGTGCTGTACGCACAGGAATGACACCATCTGTTCGACTACTGATGCCGCCGGAGCAGCAAAGCATCCTGTGATGAGCTACTACTCTTCGTACGGGTATATATGCTGATTCGAAGCAATGTCGTCGTCTTTTGGACTTGTTGTTCGGGACTGTAACTGCCGAAGTCAGTGGTAGTTTTTTTTCTGGGCACCGAAAAGTCAGTTCTGATAAATCTGTCAAAAAGGAGGCTGGAAATGTCAAACAGTAATCTAAAGGTGTCAAAAAAGCAAAATGACATTGAATCATGTGACCAGAACAAACACGGCGCGTGCCAGTCGCGGAGAAGGCCCATTTACACGAAGCCACTTTAGCCACGCGATGTCAAAGAACAAGAAGAAAAAAGAAGCAAGCTGTCAACAGGAAAATACCGTAAGGAACGCGGGTTCTGCGTTTCTACCGCGACGAGACGTGTTCTTCTCCACCTGACGTCAATTCGATCATGCACAGACACACACAGAGACACGATCGATGGGATCCGACGAAGTCACAGCTCGCTCGGATCGTGTCGCAAAAAGAGGAGTGCAAGAACAAGCAAGCCTCCTTGAAGGTTCTTGCGCGGTTTCTACGATCGTCAAATATTATCATTGAGCTACGATTTGCAAAGCCAAGAAGCTGTAATACCGTCTGAAAGCGCCTACACGACGATGAAAGGCACACAGAGATAGACGGCAGCTAGAAGGATGGTAGCACCTTCGCCAAGGTCTGTCCGACTGCTCTGCGATGGCTCAACGTCACCTGTGTGCAGCAAACCTTAAAGCCAACTTTCGCCACGAGAGCAGGTACGCAGCACCACCCATAGCGCCACGCTCCTCCTTGCCGATTCCAGAGGGCCCCTTCTTATGCAGGTGGCACAGTTGTCGATGGAGCTAGAGCGTGTCACCGATTCAATCAATATACAGATCAGGTCGCCAAATACAGAAAAGTTCAGTCGCGTAAATCGCGCTGCACAACCTTGTATGGAAAAAATATATCGCGACTTGTCCGACCAGGAGCTGCATGAGGGGCACGCTTTTGCATCTCGATTGCCTTGTGGCCTATAGCTCGCTAGGAGCGAATAACCCGGCCAATCAGTGCCTGGCATCCACAGCATCTTGCTACATCAACCTTTGTGACATTGAAAAGCAGTATGATGCCGAGTGATATGTTGGCAGAGAAAGAGAAACGAAGAAATGTTAGGAAAGGGCTTGTGCAACATCAAGAAGCAATACAACGCTACTTCGACGTCAGCCTTGTTCTTCGCGATCCGATCGCGTACAGACAGCTTGGTGCACATGGTGCCTAGCTGAAGCTCGAAGCGTGGCGTGCACGACTGGCTATTTGAAGCGTACAAGGAGGCGCTCCAGCCTGCATCTCCTTCAGCGACTATAATTGCTTGTAATAATACCTTCTGGCACTTTGGAGTCCGAGAAATCAATCGAGAAAAGAAAGTCCGAAGCGCTTTGCATTGCTCAGTCCAACACGGGCACCGCACAGCGCAAAGAGGACGCTGTCTGGCTGCTTTCGCTGCAGCTGACTCTTTGGCCAGCTTCGAAAGACAAAAGTCGAGCTTCGCGAAAATCGCGTTCTGGCTGGCACGTCGAGCGAGGGAGTGAGTGTGCCAATTCCACACTACTGCTTTCCACTCCAGAAGAGCACAACTTCACGTCAGTCACAACTAACTAAGCAAGCAAGTAACGGTACGAGCCAGTTCATAATTGCTTCTTGCTTCTTGCATCTTGCATCTTCATCCTTACTGTCCATCCTACACTATTCTTCCGTATTTCCTACATCATCATCCTATTAGTAGCCAGCTATCGACAAGGTACCTGCAGCAGCCACGCAACCTGATACAGGTCTCTATTCAGACACACGCGCAGTTCCTTCTCGAGGCCCCAACAACAGTCCATTGCTAGCTCGAACGTGCTTGCAAATGGCCTTATAGCTACAGTCTCGCGACTTCACATCCTTTCTTCGTGGCAAGGTCGCGTTCAGCTTGAGCAGGCCAAAACCTACTTCGGTCGTATCGCCATTGTGCCTCGCAAAGACGAGCTGCTATTAGCTGCCTATCATGGATGCCTCTACTAGTGTCGATAGCGAGGAGATGCGTGCTCCGACTTTCTTCCAAAGCACCCCTTCCGACCTCTCCCAGCGCCATCGCGGCTCCTCTCAATCCGACGGTCGCGATGTCCAGCTTGCAACACCACCCACTCACCATATTCACCCGAGAAGTAGCCCAGCTGCCGCGTCCGTCGACAGCTTCTCCTCCTACATCAACAAAGACGCAACTCTCTTCCAGAACCGATCCAGCTCGCCACGCGTAGAAGATCAGCTTCAGCTTCGCGATCAAAACAGCGATCCAGCCTCTCATGCCGGCAGTCCGCACCTTCACCACCCGCGTCATATTGTCACAACACCTGTCGTCTCGCGCGACGCTTTCCGTAACCAGCATTGGGCCGAGCACGATGCCACTATTGCACGAGCCAGTAATGGTGGTGTCATGTCCATCGAGCATCTGCATAACACTACAACACAGCAGGGTCGACGCAGCGAAGAACAAGAGCAAGACGACCTGGTACAAGCTGACGAAGCAGAAGCACAGGATGATTACCATCACCAACGTGTCCCTGCTTCCCCTAGCCCAGCCATTGATGTCAAGCAACTCTCCATGTCGAACCTTGCCCAGAAAAACCAGGAGGATGATGCAGGAGGCTCCATCTATCGCGACGCGCATATGCGAGCTCCTGCATCCATCATGGCCGATGACTCCTTTGAAAGCACAGCTAGCGTACTTGGCGAGGATGCCAAGAATGAGATCAGGAGGAGAAGACGAACGCGTCCAGATGAGGCCAACTTGCTTGCCCAGGTGTATGCAAAGAATCCTTTCCCGGATCACGAGACTCGACTCTTCCTCGCCAATCGCGTGGGCATGTCGGTTCGGTAAGTACTAAAGGCCCCGATTACAGCGTCAGGACCTTGACTAACATTCCTTCTCACCATTGTCTTCATACTTGATATCTGTGCAGCGCCGTGTCCGTCTGGTTCCAGAATAGGCGTCAAGCCGAGAAGAAGCGTTCAGGAAGATATGGCGGCTCGGGCATTCCTCCTACTAATGGCGAAGGAACTGCCACGCCAGCTCCGGAAGCGTCACCAGCAAAAGCCGCCTCCGTCATTGCTGCATTGCCGCAACGCAAGCCACTAGGCAACGCCAGCGCCAACGCTGCAGGCCTTGAAAAGCGCTTCGACGCGCGAGAGCTGAAAGACCTTAGCAGCAACAACAAAGAGAACATCCCTCCTTGGATGGCAGGTCGTGATGCCGAGATCTCGATTCAGCGTCATTTGGAGAAGATGAAGCGCGATGCGCCTCTCTCTGCTCTGTCCAAGAAGCAAGTGCTTGCACCTCAACCTGTCGCTCGTGATTTGCGCCAGGCTGTTGGTCCTCAAGGTGTTGGCATCACTGCGCACCGTGTCGAAGTCGACGCTGCTTCTACACAGAATGCAGTTGCGGCCGTGACTGCAGAGGTGGCTTCCAGCTCCAAGTCTGCGCTTTCTCGCCATCGATCAGTACCACGCCTGTCGTTGGACGATGTGCTTGGTGGACGTACCAACACGCTTCGACGCGCTGCCACGGAGCACACACCAGCCGTTGCTGCTGCTGCTGCCTCGAGTGAGGTGGAAGAAGAACAGCTCGACACGATCCTGCCTCCACCCAAGCTCCTCTCCCGTGCCTCGAGCGCATCTTCCCTCAGCCTTCTGACTACTTCTGGTGGTCGGGCCAGCATCGGCAACCTTGATTTGCGCAAGGACTCCGCCTCTCCCGCGCCATTGTCTGTCAAAGACATCAAGGCATCGCTCACATCCAGTCTGCCGCCAAAGCTGACCGCGGCCTTGCAAAGACAAGGCATCATCGCCATGCAGCCGGGCGCAGACGAGCAACTCAGTGTTGCTAACATCGTCAAAGGTCGAGGCTTGCTCCAAATGATGCCCAGCAGCAGCGCTTCTAGCAGCGAGGCCGATACATTCTACGGTCACGGTCAACAGCAAAGCAGGGATGGCGAAGAGGATGAAGAGCGTACGCTCAAGATGATTGCTCAGCGTCGTGCAGCCAAAGCACAGGCTGCTGCTCTGGCAAAGGCTCAGGCTGCAAGGGAAGCAGCTAAGAATGCAATGGCGACGACTGCCATTGTTCCAATGGATCCAGGATGTGCTGATGCTCGACAGGCGATTGCACAGCAAGCTTGTGG
>JAXQGJ010000344.1:0-18723 GCA_037039655.1 Pseudozyma sp. M118-08B | reverse complement strand
TCGATTTCTGCCTCTTACGCGCCATGAAGTCAAAGCCGACACACACAGGCAGACACGCTTTTTGGCTCCTTCGGCCAACCGCAGTTGCACGGATTCTTCTGGTTGCCAAGCGTGTTGAGTGCTGCTTAGTTGCAAAGTGTGCGAATCCGAAATTGGAATTTCCCACTTCTCGCGTTGGCTTGGCTTGCTTAGCCGTAATCCGAAATGGCTGAGTTGAGAAGGCGATCTTCAAATGCATTGAATAGCCCGCTGTCATCGGACGAAAGATCGGGCTTAATCTCATAGCTCTAACTGTTAGGCTGTGTCTACAGAACATGGCAAAAAATTAGCTTCTCGGTCAGCAGCCTTCAGAAAGTTGAGCTCGCGACTTGACTGGATGACTGCCATGCTGGCGAACACCGAAGCAGGAGTCAGGCTCTCTGAAATCCGAACCAGGTGCCATTGTCCTCGCTGTAGCAGTGCGTCACTTCTCATTCGGAAGACGACATGCGGATTCAAATCAGCTGCTAGAGAGAAAGGCTTCGTCTGATTGTCTGATCGTGACCATCTTGTGGGCATGATGTTTCGGCTGTAATGTGCCATGAGTCAGGAAAAGGCTTTCGGAAATGCTTGATTGCTTTCCCTGTTCGGCCCAACTCTGACTGTTGCAGCAGTGGTGTATGAAATCTTCCCGCAATTTTTGCTTTCTTTCCGCAATTTCCAACATCGCGCTGCAGAGCCGCATTCCGATTTGGTGTGACACTTTTGCCGTCTGCGGATTTTGGCTCAATTGTATTCAATTTTCGTCGGCTTTTTGATCAAACCTTGTTGCAGCAAAAACACCATACCTTCCTCTTCTCTCTTCACACCATCGCTCATCACCATCTAGTGGAAAGACTCGCTTCTTTCTCACCGCTGCTGATCACCGCAGCAGACAGGTCTCGGTAGCTGTATAAGGCAGCACTCGGACCTGTAGCACCGACAGCCGCAGCTGCAGCCAATCATCGCTGGCCGCTACACCATACGTTTTGCGATCAAACGTTTCACCATCGTCGCAATCAGCCTCATACACTCTCTTTCACCATATACAACATCACATTACGCATCTGCGCCTGCACGAGCAGATCAGCGCAGTCGCAACACTCTTGACATGGGCGTCAGTGCGGCCATTCGCGGAAGCTTTGGCTTCCTCCTGGACCGCCAACACCACGACCCTCTCACCAACAATAACATCAATGTCACTCCAGCAAACGCCTTGCAGTCTCTCTTTCGTCGCCAAAGAGAAGCTGCTCTGCCCATCACACCGTTCGCCATCCTCCGATCTTTGCTGCAACTCGATGATCTTCAGGCCCTTCTCTGGGCGTGGACCCTTGTTGGAATCGTTCTTCTTTTCGCTTTCTGGACCAACCCCAATGAAGCTTCCTTCAGGCCTTTCCTTACCGACTTCGTCTTCCGTGAACGCTTAAGACTGCTCAACGATGAAGACGCCGCTGATTCGCAATCTCAGTCCACCGACGCCTCCGCTGATGCTTCGAAAGACGCTCCTTCGATACGCAAATCCGATCCCAGCTCTTTTTCATCATTGCTATCTTCCGCCTCGTATTCTTCTAGCCCCTTTGCACTTACCTTTGGTGCCAAGGTAGCGCTATCGGTGCGCACTCCTCCCTTTCAGCGACAGGATTATGGTCTCTTCTCCAAAGTCACCATTCACCAGAGCATGCCGAATCGTAGCGCACATGACCAACAAAGAGTTCCTCAGCACATCCGGTCAAATGCTTGCAACTCGACTACTGCACACGGATCAGCCGACTGCACATCCATCTTCATCGGAGCATTTGGCAAGTGGTGGGTACTGGGTTTCGGCATTCCCGAGTTTTCGCCTCCATCTTCTGTCAGCTCTGACGATGAGCCCAAAGCTGGTCGAGAAGAGCTCGAGGCTAATCGCACGGACACTTCTGACTGGGGTGTCCTCGAAATGCGCTCTGTTGACCCTGAGCCCGAACCACGATCCAATCCCGCTCTTGCCCATGAAAACGCCACGGAACCGCCATCAGCTCATCCTCATCCTCGGCATTCTGCAACCGCGGAGGCCATCGTTCGGACGGCTTCCCCAGTACCCTCCGCGACCGGGGATACTGCTACCGTTGTAGAGAGCGAAGATTGCCTCAGCATCAATGCTCTCGTCGCAAGGGCCCAGGCCGAGATTGCTGATCTTCAGGAACAACTCGCACAGATCAAGAGCGCATCCACCAAAGCCTCTGAAGCGCTCGAACAGGATTTGGAGGAGATACGTGCAAAGAAAAAGGAGGAAGAAAGACTCCGATCCGAAATAAAGACAAGGACAAAAGCATTGGACGATAGTAAAAGACAGGTCGAGAGCACTCGACGTGAGGCAGAGAGACGACTCAAGGCTGCCAATGCAACTCGCGCATTGAAGCAGGCCAACATTCAGCAAAGGAAAGATCAGATCGAGTCGCTCAACAAGCGCAGAGCAGCCATCATTGCCAAGAAAGGCAACAGTGCTGAAAAGCGTCTGCAGCGATCTTCAGACATTTCCGCACTCATCAGCCAAGCCAAGGAAAAGGCCGAAACACTACGCGCCGAAATCGATGGTCTCAAGCAGGAGGTCGAAGCGGCCAATGAGCTGTTGCAGATGGAAAAGGTGAATGCTCGCAACGCTCAAGAGGGCGACTTTTCGGCTCACATGGCTCGTGGCGACGCCATGCCATTCATGTGGAATCCCGTCATGGACCCTCGGGATGTCGGTGGACATGATGCCATGTACGCCCATCTCGCTTCCGTTCAGGACCCCCTTGTCGACAGTCTGGCTCGCATGGAAGAGCGCGCTCTGGCAAGTCAACGTTTCACCCCGAGTCCCTTTGACAATGAAGGTATCATGTCGTTGAACAAGCTCCAGACTGCTCACGCGGACGGATATGCCGATCTTGGCACTAGCGTCCTGCGCAACGCCTTCCATCGTGCTAACGCCGCCGCCATCGCCGACGGTCGCGAGATGGTCCCTTCAGCCTCGCAAGGCCTCGTCAACCCTTCTTTGCAGAATGCTTCCAACTTTGAAGCCATCAAGCAGGCCTTCCAGCCTACTGTGGCCACAGAGGAAGACGGTCGACGATCCTGGTCGGCATTCGATGTCTGGCAATCCGATCTTCGTAGCGGCGGTGCACGTCCCAAGATGCAATGGGCTTCCAATGGCGGCGGCAATGCCAGTGCAGACTCCCTGCCTCACTTCAGCGCTAGTAGCGGCTTCTTGCCCCTTGACCGCAGCAGCAGTGCCGAGCAAGGCTCGCCTGTCATGGCCGCCGGATCGGCTGACTCGGACCAAACGCGCAACTTGTCCAAGGTCAAGAGAGCCTTCCGCTGGCCCTTCCGACCTAGCCAGGTTCAAGATGATCTCGTCTAGTCATCCACCCTTCGCATCTTCGGAATCGCTTCTGTGCCCCGTGTCGTCGACGAGTCTCGATCATGTCGATCTTATTGCGAAGCCATCGCTCAATCTGGAAATCTATCCCTACACTAACCCACATCTCCATAATCCCGCCTGAGCCAAACGCTTGTGATAAGTCTGATGACCGTGATGAGCCCGGAGCCTTTTCCCATTGATCACTGATGTGTTGAACTCGTTGTCGGCGACGTTCAGGTCCGACCCTAGCAGTAAAGATGCGATCGATAAGTTCCACCATGCTCGACACATTGACCTAACCAGACTTGTGCTACCAGTTGGCCGGCTGACACTTCGCAGCGCATCGTGAAGATCACTTGACCGCGGCAGCTTGCACGCTGGACACTGTCGCAGACCAATTTTCGTTCCTAATGAGTCGTGTGTGTGAGAAGCTAGCGTCGCAGATAGGTGGATGGATGGCCCAGTTGCTACAACTTATGGCTACCGTGTCTGGACGCTCGAATAGATTGGCGCAAATGAGATGATTACCTTTGAGCGAACGCAACAAATCAAACGCAAATGTCAAAATTGACAGATTTTCAGTGCAACGCAGAAGCTTGGACGGCCGCCACGGTGACAACAGCGCCAGACTTGACCTCGAAAACGCCCATGTTAGGTCCATTTTGTCACACCAACCAGCTTCAGCAATGTTAATCAGACAAATGCAAACCAATTTGGACGAAGAATTGTGTTCAACTGCTTCGCACATCTACCACAACTTAGATGATATTGACATCCAGTCGAATCACGGCAGTACACTCTCGAACACCAAGGGAGGCATAATCGCGCCCTTGCCTTCCGTCATCTGTCTGCCGCTCTTGAGGCTAACTGTCACATTCACGCTGGGTGGATTGGTCAGGCATACGGTCGAAATCATGGCGTGCAGAACCGCGTCACGCGCGAAAGTGAGAAGGCTTTCATCGCAACTGCTCGGAAGCAAGTTGAATGCGACACCAATCGCCCTATCTGAGATTCGGCTTTTGTGATTATAATCTGTAATTTTTGACCGCAATTTTGTCAGAGACCAGACCGAGTCAATCGCACCAGATAGCACCGTCCGCAAATTGAGGATCATTGGCGCACTCGCAGGATGTGTCAATTAAAGGGCCCTTCGCGACCGGTCTATCCAGTCATCGCGAGGATCGATGGCAGCGCGATTCTATCGTCGTAAAAATGGGCTGCATTGACAAACGCCTCACTGTCACAACATTTGGTTGAGTAATGAAGTGTCGACGCGAGGAGTGACAGCGTTGAATTCTCCTCAATTTGTTGTCTAGCGGCGAAAAAATCCGAATGTCATCAGTAATTTGAATGCAGGCAAGCGGACTGATGGCGCGAAAGACGTCGCTGCGCCCGCATGCGAGAACTCGAAAACAGATGGAGAGCCTATTTGTCACGAATCTGATGACAAACGCGCTTAGAATCGTTTTCTTTTGCTTGTGGGACCCTTGATCCGACGAAGTCCGTGCATGGCCTGACACGAGGTGGAGGCATGAAGCTGCATGATGAGTGAACCCTACGAGTCCTACTCTTCCTGCTGTATGACGTCCAGAACATTGGCATCGACGATAGGTGTACCGCTGCTACCATCAACACCGTCGCACGAGTCGACAGATCCCATCGGCTTGACCTGCCTCCTCTTCGGACCAGACCTCACGAGCCAACACCATCTCTGCTGCAAACAGCAGCTCAAGGAGGACAGATACTGCCAACGATGGCGCTGGACAAGTCCCTCGAATCTATCTTGCGGGCAGAATGCTCCCATCTCGGCACGACTTTCGCTTCTCGCGGAGCATCACGCGTCGTAGCACAGCCAAGTGGACGGGAACTCTTTGCTAAGATCGACAACTCGGTTGAGCAGACACTGGGCGAAGCGGAGAGTCTCAAAGCTATGGGTGAGGTGCTTTCCGGCGGCAAGGAAGGAGGAAGCGAGAGGCTGACGCCAGAAGTACATGCTTCAGGGAAGGCGGAAGACGGACGAGCATATCTGATCTCAGATTACCTAAATCTCAAGGGATCTATCAGCAAGGCCGGACAGCAGGTACTGGGGAGAAGGCTGGCGCAGATGCATAACGGCGGAACTAGTCAGGACGGTCGATTTGGCTTCAACGTGGCTACGTACTGTGGCGTCACGGTAGGTCATCAACCGCTCTACCACCGAAAAATAAACTGCTGGATATACTGACACGGGCGAGCCATCACTTTGCTTAAAACGAACATCGCAGCGACAAGACAACTCCTGGAACACCTCCTGGCCTAAGTTCTGGGCTGATCAACGGATTGGTGACCTCATCAACCGCATCGACAAGAATAGCCCCGATCCGGAGCTAAAGGACCTGGACAAGCAGATGCGAGATAAGTATGTTGCTGAACGACGAGGATGCTGATAACAGAGTCAATCTGCTGAGCTGACAATGCATTCTTTTCAATTCGTCCACAGAGTATACCCGGTGCTGCTTCAGCCGCTCGAAGGCAAAGTCAAGCCGAGCATCTTGCACGGTGACCTATGGTGAGCCGCATAGCAGTCAAAAGGGGATGATATACGGACGATCAAGCTGACAGTATGCCCCTTCTCGTGCGTCCAGGTCTGGTAACGCCGGAACGGTCGTCGACACCGGAGATCCGGCAATATTCGAGTGAGTAGCCCGTAAAGCTCTTATACCCCTGGCAACAAGGCCTTACAACTTACTCTTTGTGCCCACCGCTTCGCCTTGCAGTCCGTAAGTCTTGATCTATCCTGAGGTCTCTCTCATTGACCGCCAGGCCCGAACTCACCTCTTGCGCTACCGCACAATCGCTACAGATCAAGCTACTACGGCCACAACGAAGCAGAGTGAGTCCGCTTGCATCGAATTACCATAGCAGCTTCATTTCCAAGCCTAGAAGGTATCGCTGACAGCCATTGCATCACTCTACAAAAGGCTTGGGATAATGAATATGTTCGGCGGCTTCACAAAGGACTTTTTCGATGCCTATCACGAGGTCATCCCGAAAACACAGCCGTACTACGAGGAGAGACTGCGTCTCTATGAGCTCTACCATCAGTAAGTTGCACGTCATTTACACTTGATGCTGTTCGACATTGACGACTCATTCCAGTGCTGCATTGTATTGATTCGACGGGAGTTGCTACACAGCCTCAACCGTGAGTTTTCAAACAGCTTCCAGTCGGAATCGATACAGAGAGCGCTTGTCTGACTTGCGCGATCTTCACACCTTGTTTGATCGTTATGCATGCTTTCAGATTTGCTCATGTTCAGAGGAGGATACAGATCAGGAGCGGTCTCGATCATGCGATCGCTAATCCGCTTCTGCGACGACAAACACGATGATGCAAAGTACTGACGGGCCCCTTTCTTCACCAACCCCATGCAATCTTTACGCAAATCCAAATCCTTCACCACCCTCGTTCATCGCGAGGAGCAACGAAGATCTCAACTTCTCATACGACTCGTACTGAGGCAAGTCGAGCTGGTTGAAACACGTATGTGCTGCTGGCAATCGATCCGCTCCGTATGCCTTGTGAATGTTGAATCGCTGTGTTCCCTGTACTCCCTGCAAGTGGGCGAAGCCTTCGAGTGGAACTTTGCTGGTTCCGGTGATGAATTGCAAGAGCTTGGCTTTCTCGGTCTGGTCGAAGGAGCGGACTGCACGCCACCACCATTGGATGACGGCGTCACCTGAAGAGTAGCCGTGCAATTCGGTGTTGTTCTTCCACGCGTCGACGTCAATATCGGGTAGACCGGAGATGAGGAGTTCAAGCTCCTGTTCTGAGAAGATTCGGATGAGATCGGCGGGGATGATTTCGTTGAAGCCGTCGAGGAAGGCATCGATCTGCGATCGGATAGACTTTGTGAGGCGCGTCTCTGTAACGAGTCGCACATATTCTTGCTTGTTAGCCTCGGTCACTGCGATGTTTGTGCCGTTGGGCTTCAGGTCGATGACCTTCGTTTCTCCAAACTCCTCGTCGTCGACACTGAAGGTAAGATCAAGAATGTCTGTGATGTCATTGTTGAGCATCCACTCCAGACTCTTGAAGTACTCTGGGTCAATCGACTCCAAATCTCGATAGTCAACAGGCTTGCCAAGGATATGCTTGTAGAAACTTCGAGTGAAGTACGCGTCTAGCAAACGACCATCGTAGATTGCTTTGCCAATAATACGTCCGACGAATTTGAAGAAGGAAAGATGGTCTGGGTTGACATACGACATACGATTCGGTTGATATGTTGTTCGATCAGCAGCGCAAGGCTGGAAGAGCGCATAGTCTGGATTGAACATGGCTCTTGCCAGAACCTGGAACCACTCTCTTGTAACACCTCCTGCGTCGATACCCTCCTCGTTGTTGAAGCGCACGTTGAGCTTGCCATGTTTTACTTCCGGACCGGTCTTTCTCGAGAAGTAACGGAAGCTGTCTTCGAACACCGAGTTTCTGCGTACCGATAACGAAAGTGGTGTATAGTGGTCACGTCGGCCTTTGTGCAGCTGCTGTGTGAAGTAGTTCTTCTTATTGTCGAAATCAAGCACCTTAGGGTTGCGGACGAGTAGCGCAAAGGATCCGGACATGAGTGAAGGGTTTTGCCGTACCATGATGTTGAGAATTTTACGATGCTTTTCTGTGAACGCGAAGAAGTTGTCCTCCATAGCTTCTCGTGGCGATTTGGGTCCGCCTTCTGTAGATGAACGGCTCCGCGGTGGTCTTGTTTCGCTAGCACTAGGACTCTCTGGATCAGGATTGGCTACATGCTGCGAAACGACCATCATACTCTCGATCAGCGGCAGAAGGATCTGTGCAGCTCCAGGATCATTCTTCATCCTTGAAAGCACAGCGCTGAGCTTGGACCACAGAGTGTCGAACTCGAAGTTCTCGTAAATCTTTGCGAGCTTTGCCTCGTCTTCTTCTCGTTTCTTCTTTTGTGCCTCTCCATTGGTGGTGTCGGACTTGCTGCGGGCAGCAGGACTGGAGCTGGACTCCGCGCGATCGATGTTGCGGAAAAGAGCATTCAGCATCTGTGACTGTTCGTATGTTGGCACTGGCAACCCGCCATGACCTACGGGAACTGCGCCGTGGCCAATGGTGATGACGTCTTCCAGTCCATTGTGCAAGTCAGATGGGCCCGGCATGGCTGCAGATGTAACTGTACTATTGACTTCGAGCCGTGCGCCACTAAAGCGGGTCGTATGGCAAGAAGCTGTGGCCACACAAGGTTTACCCTCCTGTCTTCGCCGAGCCGTGGACTGTGTGTTGTGGAACGAGGTGCGGAAGATGGTCTTGTCGTAGAGCTCTTGATGTCCGTAGCTTGTGCTGTGCTGGTGTCTGACGTCTCGATGAGGACACTTCCGGAGGCTTGTCGAGCGTGCCAATCAATGGCTCTTGTTGCCTCTGAGCGGTAAGCTTGGGAGATGAAGGTGGTTGTTGAGGATCAAGAGCATGCAGAGGATGTCATTTTCCGTTGCCAGAAAGTTCAACGGCACACTTCTGGAGAGCGAGAACCCTTTCCAAAAAGTGGAGCTCATCTCGATAACCCTATTTCGTTCCGCAGCCCGATCTCGATGAAATGAACTCAGCCTCCACGCCGCTTTATTTTTTTGAGACTCCGAACAGAGAAAGCAACCTGCATGTCTTTGCTGCACGGACATATCCTTTCGCTCGCGGGACAGCCAATTGCGCTCGCATTGCTTCGTCTCTTCGTCTTCCGGCTTCAACGCTTCCAAGCTGACAAGGTTATAGCTTCAAGTACGGCTGCAGAGACGATTGCAGAGGCTTGAATAGCCGATGGCAACGATGAGGATTGCAACGAAGCGTTTGGGGAAGGAGCTGTAAGTCTGTCACATACCCACCAAGCCATCCTCCCTGATACAACTGATCTGACACGTTTGATGCTCTGACATCTTGCATAATCACAGCACCGACCTCAGAACGAAAGGTCTGCCTGAAGGCTTC
Organism: Pseudozyma sp. M118-08B; assembly: GCA_037039655.1. Lineage (NCBI taxonomy): Eukaryota > Fungi > Basidiomycota > Ustilaginomycetes > Ustilaginales > Ustilaginaceae > Pseudozyma > Pseudozyma sp. M118-08B. The sequence goes on along the minus strand of JAXQGJ010000344.1, from coordinate 9,343 downwards.
TCTATCATAAAAGCAGACGACTTTCAAGAATGGCAATTCTCTATAGAAGTACTTGGTAACAGTCTTTACGAGGGCCAAAAGTTTGCACTTCGCTTCCGATTCTCCGATAACTACCCCATGGAGAGCCCCGAGGTGGTCTTCATGGTCACAGATGGCTTCAAAGCACCAATTGTAAGTCCTTCGCGCACGGCCACAGATTCAAAACTTCAAGCTACTGACGGTTTTCCTCGCTCGCCATTGCACGGACGACAGCATCCACACATCTACAGCAACGGTCACATCTGCGCATCGATCTTGGGCAACGAATGGTCACCTGTACTGAACGTAAGCTCGATACTTCTCACATTGCAAAGCATGCTAGCGAGCTGTAAACAGCTTCAACCGCCGCCAGACAACGATGCATACGTCAAACGGGCACCTCTCTCACCAAAGGATAGCCGATTCGTATATGACGATGACACGGTCTAAAAAGTCACACGCACGTTGCAAACAAAGAAATATGAACAAAAAGGTCATGGGCTCTCAAAAAGATCTGGAAAGCGTTTGCATTCTCATCTGTGACTGGTGCGAGGTGCGAGAATACACATGAAACAATTGCCGAGGAGTGCAGTATTACTGCTCAGTGCGACCGAAGAAAGCCTTCTGCTCGCCGCAAACGGCATTGACGCAACCCGGACACCTGAGAAGCATCTGCTTGCTTGTGTATCCTTGACTCCAAACATCCTCCCCGCGCTTCTCTCCTGGAATCCTGCTAGGTGTGCCCTCGACGGTGGACAAGTGCGAAGCGCAAATCTCAGCCATACCGCGAATGAAAGTTGGCTCGTCGTTGAGCGACTCTGCGCGCTTGAGTGTGATACCGTGTTCTTCAGCTTCCTCCTGGAGCTCAATGTCGATTTCGTAGAGCGTTTCGATGTGGTCACTAGTGAAAGCAATGGGTACTACGATGGCATCCTTGTGGCCTTGCTTAGCCCAGCCCTTGATGGTGTCGCTGGTCTGAGGGCCGAGCCATGCTGCGGGACCGACCTGGGATTGCCATGTGACTCGGTAAGGGTTGCTCCACTTCAATCGTGTCATGACCGCAGCCACGGTAGCAGCGACCTCAGCGGGGTAAGGGTCACCACGACCAGAGACGATCTGCATTGGCAGCGAGTGAGCCGAGAACATGATGGGCACCTTGTTGCGCTTCTCCTCCGGGTAAGTGTCCAGTACAGCCTGAATACGGTTAGTGAAAGCCTCGACCAGCAAAGGGTGGGTTGGCCATCGATCGATCAAAGACCACGAGATGTTGCCTTCTGGAGCACCACGCTCTTTACGCCTCTGAATTTCGCGGTAGAGCTCGTTCAGGTTGCTACCAGTTGTACTGCAGCTGTACTGAGGGTACTGAGTGAAGCCGACCGCACGCGTGACGCCGTCTTCGGCCATCTGGTCGAGTGCCTCCTCGGTCAATGGGCGAGCATATCGGAAAGCGACATAGACCTTGTGTGGGGCAGTCTCGGGGTGAAGCTCGTCGAGAAGCTCTGTCATGGCTTTGCCTTGAGTCCTCGTCCAGCGCAAGATGGGAGAACCACCACCGATCTTGTCGTACTGTTCAACGATCTTTGGCGTCCTTCGGCGTGCGATGAGGGGAGCAAGACGAGATTGCCACGGTAGCTGGATGAGCTCGCGGTCGTGAAAGAGGCGCGAAAGGAAGTCACCGACCTCCTCGGTCGTCGAGGTGGAAGGGCCGCCCATGTTCATGAGGAGAATACCGGTAGGTGGCTTGTTCGCGGTCTTGGCAGCCGTTGCCAAGGTTCGCTGCAATGGCATGGAGCGAGCCAGCTTAGCTGAGGCGGGTACATCCGCGAGCCTTGTGCGGCTGGAAGCCGAGAGCAATGTGGTCCTTGATGAGCTCGAAAACATGATGCAAGAACCTTGATCGCAGCAAAGTGGTGTTGGTGGGATGGAAAGAAGTGAAGCTGTCTCAGCTGAATGGAAGAAGGTGCCACAAAGCTGCAGGGTCGGAACACCAATCTTCCAAAGCTTGATTGGCAGCGTGGATCCGAAATTGCATTGCGCTGCCGCATCGCGTAATCTCGCGCAGCCCAATTCCTCAGTGCAGTCAAGCCTAAATCCCTGCGCAGCATTCCACATCTCGGAAATCGGCTGAGCACCTTCGACACCTGCCTTGCCATGGCTCTCCGGTCTTTCGGCTCATCCTATGAGCTTTCGTCGAATCTACCGGCAGCAGCTATAGTGAGCTCAATCATGGTCAGATGTAGAGATACAACAATACACAGCCTGTAGCTGAGTGTGTTGCACTGAGAGTCAAAAGGTGAAGCAGACCTTGTCGCGTTTTGTGAGGATTTCACACTACAATGTCAGAGAAAGGAATGCTTTGCAATCATATGGTCGTCAACAAAGGGGGTATTGTACAGGAGCAAGCGGCATACGTGACGAGAAACAGTTTCAAAAGGACCAGAAAAGGGTCGATTCGACGTTGTGCGGGACACGCTTAGTGCTTGACAACGATGGGAACTGTAGTTGAGAGGTAAAGAGGAAAGCGAGGGGCGAGTCAGATCGCTGTCCTTGAACTTTGGCGTCTTTCATTCCTTATTCAGATGTACTGATGTGAACTCACTGATGATAACGCAGAGCAAGATGACGATACCGACTGTAGGAGTTGCAAGTAGAATATGGGGAAATGTGGAAGCAGAGGGTCAGCTTTTGCCCTTGACTGCATGTCTGCATGTCGTCCGTGTTCGTGAGCTACTCCGATCTTGCTACTTACTGCCGATGATGACTGTTCAGAGTTCCCACGAAAAACAAATTCAAGGTATGGAAAGGAAGACAGATCCGAGTAAAGGTGAGTGCATGCACCTCGTATATTTCGCCCGTTCAGGCCGCTGAGTATAGAGAGCTTACTTCGCATCTTCATATCCTTCCACCACATCTGCTTGCGGACGCGGTTGGCGCCTCGTCGGAAACCCTGAGCGGAGACGGCGAGGTTGTCTGTATTAAGCGTGTGCGGTCGCAATCGAATTCGCAAAGCAAAGTGTCAGCACGTCCTTTCCTTGCTGTGAGATGCTCGACCAGCAGCCTATGCGGCATGCATAGCCGCGGCTGCTGACGATTTTTCACAGATGAGACGTACCAGTCTTGTCCTGAAGGCTGTTGAGGTTCTCGCCACGCTCGTTGACTATCGTTCGCATAATCGTCCAGGGTCGTATGTTCACGTAGAGATTCGAATGTAATGCACTGTCAGTAAGTCATGCTCTTCACTTGCTTCCCTTGCTAGCCGGCGATGCAAAGCTTACCCTTGTTGATGTTGTCACGCATGATCGAGATGGTGTTGTCGATTTCGGAGTGAATACGAGCGGTCTTGGAGTTGGAGAAGTTGGCTCCACCGCCCGAGGGATCGGAGCTAGCATTCCCCGAAGGGATGTAAGGGTCGTAACGGCTGTCGTTCTGGGCAGACATGATGAGTGTAAGGTGTGCGTAGGTGTCTGGGCGATACCTAAGGTGACGATGGTGGTGAGAAACAAGTTCAGCTGTCCAGCAATGTAGCGATTATTGATGATGATGATGTCGAAGCGCAATCTCTAAATGTCGAAATCTCTAAGAGGGCGTCAGGGTGTGCTTGGATTCTAATTCACACTAACGCACAGCCATCTTTTGGGCAGAAGATGCTGCAGCAACCAAGACAAGCTGGCGGGAAAGGCTTTGGCTTGGCTGAAACTCTGTGAGCGAGCGTGGCTTGAAATTTGGAAAGAGAGGGGCGTCAGGTTCACGGTCATTCTACCATACTCACACTCTTGAGATTTAATCCAAAAAGGCAAGCGCTGCCCGGTCGGCTGAGAAATTCCGCCCAGTTTGCGAGACGCGGAAATGCAATGCCTGTTCTAACACATCTTTGTGTATCGTGCGTGTGAGACGAGTGTTGGCACGTGCATTTTTGCGACCTCCACTCTGTTCTGTTTGTAACAGCCTCGGACACACCAAGCTGTCGTCGTGAGTGAGCGCACAGGAAGGCAGGAACAGTTGGATCGTGGATGTGAATGGCATCATAAAAATCGGCGAGCAGCAGTCGCCTGAATTGGCCCGTTGGAGAGCGCAATCTGAAAGTCACAGCCCATAACGCAGGAATGTGTCTGCAGAAGCACAAAGACGGTCCAACACCATTCATACTCTCTTCCTCACCATCAACAATCTTCTAACAGACCAATCTTTCTTGCTCAAAAGATCCTAGTCAAAATGCCTCTCTTCGTCCTCAGCCCCGTAAGTCTGCTTTCCTCCATATCATTGGGCCCTGATCAACATGCTGATGTCATTTCTCGTTCGACTTTCTTTGACTTTCTCCTCGACAGGCCTCCTTGGCACACTCTGCCCTATTCGCAGGATACTACTCCTACCTTTCGGCTAATGTCATGGTCCAGCGTCTCAACACCAACATCTACCTTGGCTCTTCCGATTCCGACAAGGTTGCCGGTCCTGGCGAGAAGAAGGTTAGCCACCCCGCCGATGTCGCTAAGCTTCAACGCGCCGTTCGTGCTCACGGCAACTTCTCCGAGTCGGCTCCCTTCGCTTTCTTCCTCATCTTCCTCGCTGAACTCAACGGTGCCCCTACTTCGCTCGTCCACGCTGCCTACACTACTTTGTTCGTCGCTCGTGTCGCTCACGCCAACTTGGGTATCCAAGCTGAGAGCGCCGCTGCTCCTGGTCGTGGTCTCGGCGCCATTGCGACCGTCGCTGTTACCGTTGGTGCCGGTCTCTACAACGTAAGTATCGCGTTCCTTTAGCGTCATGATATGACGGCTCGTTGTGACAACATTTGCAGAATTATTACGAGAGCAATTCCAACTAACTTCTGTCCCCTCTCTTTTCGTCTGACATTCATCGCAACAGTTGAACCTCGGTTGGGAGCCCCTCAAGTCCTTCCTCGGCTTCAAATAATCTTTGCACACTTCCTCCGGAATGAGTGAGACTTGGCTTTTGATCAGCCAGTCACACATAGCGAAGAACTGTCATCTGCTTTATCCGACCTAAATGGAATCGTCAAATCAAATTTGGATAGTAGTATACAATTATTACAGAGTGATGTTATATGGTCTTTGCCTCAAATGGGCCGCAGATGCTATTGGGAGCGCGAGCGTAACGACCGAAGATGCTAATTGTGATGAATGCGGATTTTAAGTTGGCTTGTGCCAGTTGGCGGACAGTCGGAAAGGCAGTTTACATGTTGGCGTATGCATTATCGCCAAGCATGACTGGCGTCACTGGGCGAGCTTCCGACTCGAGCAAAGCGTGCAACTGTCCGGCTTCTGAGCCATACGAGCCCGGGAATGCCGGTGTCTCATGAGCCAACTGCTCCACCAATACTGGAGGAAGCGCTTTCCGTGGCTCTTCATTCTCAAGAACGGCCAGAGCGAGTTGCTGCATGTCCTGCGGAATGTCTAGCTGAGAGCTTTGTGCTGAGAACCCGTTCATCTTTTGGGCGTCGTCTGCCGCGTCGCTTTGATGAGACAGCCCCTTGCCTTGATCGGCTAAAGACGAGGCGATGGACGAACTGCTGAGACTGCTGTGGATGCTCGTTAACGGCGAGCTGACTCGGCTGTTGCTCGCGCTTGCATGATTCTGCCCATAGAGCGAAGACGAAGCAAAAACCTGGGTTCGGCCTTCTTCAAATTCGTTGTCGGCTGACCCTTCCGCTTCCTCCTCATCTTCCAGTTCGTCCGCGCCGTCTTCGCCCTGCTCCTCATCGTTTCCATCATCATCATCGTCATCGTCATCGAGCTCGTCAAGCTCATCAATCTCGGACTCTGAAGTGCTATAGTCTGCTGCGCCGCGAACCCAGACGTCCTTTTCTCTGTCGTGATAGTTGGGTATTCTCCCTTCCTCTTGCTTGTGGCGACTGGTTCGAGTCGACGCCGGGGACAGATCGAAGGTACGAGGCTTTCTCCGTAGCGTCACTAACAGCCTGGGTTTCGGCCTAGCAGCTTGTCTGCTAAGCACGTGCTCGAGCACAAGGCGAGCGACAGCAAGTATACCCAGAGCATCTTCTTCAAGCGGACTGAAAACTTCGCCTTCCGCCACCTCCTCGGACAACTCGCCCTTGTTTTTGAGTATCGCTTCGATCTGTGCATCATCTCGCCGTATTTGTTTGGGTGGGCGGCCGCGTGTTCTTCGAATTGCATTAGTGTCTGACTGCGCCTTCCTGGCAGCTTTGACTGTAGATACTTTTGGTTTTCGTTGGGAGGTTGGTAGTGCATCCATGTCGAGGTCCGCCGTTTCTGCCAAGATCTCACCGATACGTTCGTGGATGCTGCCGAGGTCCCGCTGACCTCCCAACTTTCTGAGCTCCGACGATATGACCTGGAGCTGCTTCCTGCCCTTGGAAACCAAACCGCCAAATCCTGATCGACGCAAGCAAACGGAACAGTTGCAGTAGCCCTGACACTTGGGACAGTAGAAGTTTGGGTCGTCGAGCTTGAAATCAATGCCGTAGCGAATGGTGATACACCTCTTGCAGTATAACATAGTGCACTGCACTCCTTGTCGCATACGCTGGCATCGCATCTTGAGATCGGCGGTCTTACGACGACACTGATGGCATGACGAGAGCTCGGTACCGTCGGGCAGGACGTCAGGTTGACGATTGACCCGCTTGGTCTTGACGCGACCCCAACTGTCACGGACCTTCGCGACCTTGTCCTCGAAGGGATCATAGTCTTCCAAGATCTCAACTTCGTCTTCCTCCTCCTCCTCGTCTTCGCTCCAGGTGGCGAGGTCTTCTGGTCTGATATCGGGCACGTCTCGAATGAAGACGTACTCGTTTCGAGCTCGGTCTCGCAACGATGGCAGGTCAACGTAGCCAAGAACAAAAGCCTCGCCGGGAAGTGGAGCTGACTTTGTGGTGCCATCGTCCGCAAACTTGATCTTGCGGTCGTACTTCTTCTTTTTCTTTGACTGAGCGTCGGGTGTATCGCCGGCTGCTTGCGTGTCTTCGTCTCGGTTGCGCTTCTTTGGTCGGCCTCTGCCTCGAGCAGGCGTGTCTTGAGTTTCCATTGGTTCATCTTCTTCCGCATCGCCGTCCTCTTCCTCATCCACGGTCGGCAAGGGTGTTTCTGATGGCTTGCCTCCGGAGGCGGCGAGTCCGAGCTGAGCCAAGAGAGCTTCGTTAGCGCGCAACTTACGCTGCCGGCGCTCCTCATAGGATTCTTCGTCATCCTCGCTGTCGCTCGCTTGCTCTGTTTCCAGGAGGGCTTTGAGCTCGTCGTACAGCGGCTGCATCTCGAGCTCTTCGGTATTGAACATTGGACGCTGACATGATTGTGCATCTGGTGGCGGCGGTTTTGGTGGCGAAGCTGGCTCTGGTTCTGGCGTCGGATCAAGCACGATCTCGACGGCGTCGAGAAACTTTGCATCATCGTCCGAGTCTTCTGCGGGGGGCAAGTCGGAAGCACTTGGTAACGCTTCGATTGAATCTGGCAGCTCCAAAGCGGAATCATCGGCGGGCGGAAGCGGAGGAGTTTCGATGTCGTTCAAGTCGATGATGTCGGCACGGGGTTGAGAAAGCGACTCGATCCCATCAGGAGTGTCGGAGTCACTATCGTCTAGCAACTCGATGATGCGCTTGGCGGGCATTGCATATCTGATGGATTGCGAGGACGAGAGAAGGTCGCCGAGCGTGCTTGGTGGTCCTTTACGTTTCGGACTAGGCGTGACTTGATGACTTTTCCGATCATGACGGTTGGACGAAGTCAAGCGCGAGGAGCTGGCAACAGGTGTGTCGGATCCGTTGCTACGCCGCGATCTTCTCGCGGGTGGTGGAGTCGAGGGCGGATCGTTTCGATCATCAGGCCTCGATGAGGAGGTCCACCGCCTCAACGGCATCAGCTCTGGATTACTTGCCGACTCAGCCGAGGAATAGTGTGGTTCAGCACCTCGGTGTAGCCGACATGTGTGAAGTAAAGTTGGAAGCTGAGTCGAGGCAGTGTGGAGTCAACGGTATCGGCACTGGATCGATAGCTGACGCAATACGCGGAAGAGCCAAAGATTCGCAGGCCAGGCGGAAGTGACGTGGATAGAGTAGCGAATAGGATCGTCGGAAGTGATGCGGAGAGATCAGAGGCGGATGCGCGGTGGTGTGTGGTGATGCGCGACTAATGCAGCTGGTTCGAATACAGATACTCAGCCGTTTCAACACCAATCGTTGATTGAGGATGAGGCCAGAGTGCGGATAGCTAGCGGTAAGGAAGTCGACTGCGACAAGCACGGTGATGATGCGAATGAGAGATGGTCGGGAGGAAAGGGTGATCTGGAACAGAGATAGAGAGCGGAAGAGAAGGAGAAAGCTTTGATGCAACAGAAGCGGTCGGTGAGTTCACGTTAAACATTCAGACCGCGGAAGGGTCCAACTGTAAATTTAACTTAGCTCCAGAGAGCAACCGACTGCCGCTTGGCTCCTTTGTGATTTTCTAGCACAGTCACAGCCAGAAGCTTCCAGCTTCTCATCGTGCCTCGCGTGCGTGGAGGCAGCCACAGTCAGCTGTACGCGCTCTGCAACGCTATCTACATTGTGCATTTTACGACTTCTTTTGTGGCCACATTTTTCTCTCTCATTTCGGACTTGTTCCGAACAGCAGCGGGAAGCCAAGAAAGGGCGTCAAGGTGCTTGTTGACGGCATTGCCTCATGACAAAACCCAAGAGCACAGGCACGCACGAGAATGGCCAAGGCACAGTACGGTCATATTGGAATACGAGAAACTTAGCAGATCAGAATGGCGTCGCTACAGTGACATATCGTTGAAAGAGATACAAGCACACATAGGCGCTGCTGAAGGGTATAGCAAGAACATATAGAATCGTAGGAAGTCGTCACGGGTCATTTGAGTTAAAGGGATCGACTCTGCAAATGGTTAGAACATAGTCGCAAAGGCGTCGGAAGCGTCATTAAAAGTGGACGTCGAGAAAGGTCCACCATTGCCACCGGCTCCATTCTTGAAGGTAAAGCCAGCCCACAGAGCACGTCCACCAGCTCCGGCGCCACCCTCACGCACCGCTTCGACGTTCTTCTGCTTCTCGTGCACGTCCTTGTAACGAGCCATGTCGGCGGGATCGTCAAAATTGTCAAAGTAGCCTGTGTCTTCCTCGTTTTCGAGCTCGGGAATGAACGGTGCCTTAAGCTCGCGCAAACGACCCAGATCCAGTGAGCGGAAGAAGGGATGCGCCTGCACTGGCTCGAGGCTGCTGTAGCGACGCTCCGGTGTGTCCACAAGCTTGGTGATGGCGTCCCATGCAACATCGCTCAAGTTGAACTGCATGTTCTCGGGTGTGTCGTAGACGGGACGCTGCAGCACTTTCTGC